>CAUYQG010076753.1:0-46642 GCA_963574415.1 Tarsius wallacei | reverse complement strand
AGTGAGAACTCAATGTGCTTGTTCAACTGCAGGATGGACAAATTAATGAATCCAACTACAATATTCCCAAGCAAAAAGAAGAACAAAACTCTACAGGCTGAGCCACCAAGCCCGGCTATAATTTTATTTCTTTTACTAGATTTTGGGCACCTTGAGGGCAGAGACCATGTTTTCTTCATCTCTGTCTTCTAGTGTTTTGACACCCAGACTCATAAAGCTTTTACTGAATGGAATATTTGAGTCCGTGCTGCAAACAGATTCTTCTCTATTTCCATTTATGCAAAGGATGGTTGGTAGTTCTTAGCCTGTAGAGTTTTGTTCTTCTTTTTGCTTGGGAATATTGTAGTTGGATTCATTAATTTGTCCATCCTGCAGTTGAACAAGCACATTGAGTTCTCACTAGTGGCAAGGCACTATGTAGAAGTAACCGTATATAATCAACTTTGGTTGATTTTAATGTCTGATTTTATCATATCATACACAATCAATGCTGTAGTCTTTTTATTGCCCTTAGACTTCTTTTGCATATGTTCATCACTTCATTGTCCAAGAAGTGTTTAGTTGTCATCCACTAAATGCTTTTGCCTTGTTGGCACTTGGTAAATACCAATAGATGGAATTGCTGTTGGTAATACTTCATCGTGTTCACTAGGAGAGATGCCAAGAAGAAGTACTAAATGAGGAGTAAAATCATAATGTCAGAGGAATCAACAAACTTAGCATATGTTTATTGCAGAATGCCTGAACTGCCATTGCCCCACATATTTACAAGTTTTAAAGGAAGGCAGGCCAATACAGATTGTGTTTGTTTTTGACTTGTCTTTTTTTTTTTTTTTTTTGAGTCAGAGTCTTTCTCTGTCGCCCATGCGGGAGTGCAGTGGCATGCTCACAGCCACCACGGCCTCTGCCTGCTGGGCTCGGGCAGTCCTTTCGCCTCCTCCTTCCAAGTAGCTGGAACTACAGGTGCATGCTACCATGCCCGGCTAATTTTTTGATGTATTGTAGAGACGAGGTCTCACCAAGTTGCCCAGGCTGGTCTTGAGCCCCTGGGTTCAGGCAGTCCTCTTGCCTCTGCCTCCCAAAGTGCTGTAATTACAGGTGTGCGCCATCGCACCCAACTGTACTTGGCTTGTCTTAAAACCATGTAAAGTTTATAAAAGTGAGCAAGTGAGTAAGTGTGAGAAAGTTAGGAGGAGATTTTTGGACAATAAAGATTTTTTTTTTTTGAGTTGGAGTCTCACTCTGTCGCCCAGACTGGAGTACAGTGGCCGCTCCTGGCCACTGCAACCTCAACCTGCTGGGCTCCGGCGATCCTTCCACCTCAACCTTCCAAGTAGCTGGAACTATAGGCGTGCGCTACCACGCCCGGCTATTTTTAAAAAAAATTTATTGTAGAAATGCAGTCTCTCCAAGTTGCCCACGCGGGTCTGGAACCCGCGGGCTCAGGCCACTCACCTCAGCCTCCCAAAGCATGGGATTACAGGCTGAGCCCCCGAGCCCGGCTAAGATTTTTTAATAACAGTTAAATATGGAAAAGTATGTAGGCCGAATTTAAAGATATACATTTCATATAATATTCTTTACAGCATAAGGATAGTTACAGAAAAGTTTTCTTGGTTCAGTTTTGTACTGTTGGCTTAATTTTGAGGCTAATGCTAATATGGAAACTGGTGGGACAGTTTGTGTTAAATTTAGATACAAGAAACTTGCCCTTGTTTCTTTAATCAGATATGGACAGAGTATCCTGTTTTGGCATCAGCACATGGAAGAAACTCGATCTTAAGCCTGAGGTTTAAGTCTCTATTTGACCCCCAAAGTAAAGGTGAAAAATTCCACATGTTCAGAGACCAAAAGTGACTCTAACCATGATAACCTTAGATCTAGAAATGGATTCTTTTTAATATAAAGTACCCATTAGTGTTAGCAGCTGTGTCTTTTAACGTGTGCAAAGGCTTTTTGGTTAGAATACATGATTTTCTTTGGGACAAGATGATTAAACTTTTAGGCTGGAGGTACATGAGTTTCATTCTAACTTTTTATAGATGAAGAAAGTAACTTGCCCAAGGCTTCACAGTTAGCTTCTAGCACCTTCAGGACTAGAAAGTAGGCTTACTTCCACCCCTCAAGTGAGGTTATCTTGTTTATGGTTGGTGTGTGTGTGTGTGTATGGGATGGGGAAGTGGACAGAGTGGTGTGCTATGTTTGATGTATTCAATTAGATATTGCAGATGCTTCTCAATTTAATGATGGAATTATATCCCAATAAACCCATTGTAAATTGAAAATGCATTTAATACACCTAAGCCTACTGAACACAAAACTTAGCCTAGTCTACACTAAACGTGCTCAGAACACTTATATTAGCCTACAGTTGGACAAAATCATCTAACACAAAGCCTATTTTATAATAAAATGTTGAATCTCTCATGTAATTTATTGAATACTATACTGAAAGTGATAAACAGAATGGTTGGATGAGTACTTAAAGTATGGTTTCTACTGAATGCATATTGCTTTTGCATCATGGTAAAGTTGGAAATCATAAGTTGAGTACTGTCTGTACAGTGAGTGCAGGAATGTGACATGCACTTTGTTAAATAAGCTGGGGAATCAAAGATAAACAAGACACGGCTCCTGTCCTCAAGGAGTCTATAGTCTAATCAAAGTTGTAATAAAAATAACAGTGTAGTATCTAAAGCAGCTCTGTCAATTAGAGCTTTCTGCAGTCATGGAACTATATCTATAGCTACTCTGTCCAACCTGGTAGCCACTAGCCACGTGTAACTCTTAAGAACTTAAATGTGACTAGTGTAGCTAAGAAAGTGGGTTTTTAAAAAAAATAGTTCAGGCTGGGTGTGGTGATTCACAACTATAACCCAAGCTCTTTGGGAGGCCATTGTGGGAGCATTGCTTGAGACCAGGAGTTCGAGACCAGCCTGGGTAATGTTGTGAGGCCTGTCTCTACAAAAAAAATAAGAAAAAACTAGCTAGGTATGGTGGCACACACCTGTAGTCCTAGCTACTTGGGAGGTTGAGGCAAGAGGATGCTTTGAACCTAAGAGTATGAAGCTGTGGTATAAATTAAAACTATTAAAATTTAAAAAAGATTTAAATAGTTACATGTGGTTATAGCTGTTGTATTGGACAGAGCAGGTCTGAGGTGTAAAAGATGAGAACTGTAGTGGTCTGTTTGGGGACAGGCAGGGTTTTCAAATTCTCTTTGGGTAGATTAGCAAAAACTACCAGTTTTCACCTTTGGGGAGAGATGCAGGCAGAACCTGTCTTTCTTTCCTGTAATTCAGGTGTTTGATAGGATCCCTAACGGTTAGCATCTGGTGCAAAGGTGAATGCTTTCCTTTTTTGCCAACTTGATTGATATTTGCCTTGTGGGGTCAATGGGACCATAACAGAAATATGGACTATGGTCCTTTTGCCTTTATTAGTCATAAAGTTATATGGATGAACTTGAGTTCACCTGTGCGCCTTAAAATCCATCACAGTTCATTTATTTACTCAGTGTTTTGGCACCCTGTACCCTGTTTTTCCCAAGAGAAACAGGCATGCCTTGTAATATGTACCTTCCATTTGTATGTCTCAAAGTGTGTTGACTTAAGTTGCTATGTTTGATCCTTTTCCCAAGTCACTTTAGATAGGCACTGCAGGTGTTCTCCTTCTCCTGTTTTACAGAAGAGGAAACTCTGACAAAGAAATGCCAAGTGACTTGTTCAAGGTCATATGGTGAGGTTGGAGTCAGGACAAAAGGAAGCAGCACTGGACTTCAAGGCAAGAAGTGGAGTTTTTTGTCCCGGCTCTACTGTTACTTGATGTACTTGATGTGCCCCTGAGCAAGTCTTAGCCTTGCTTTGTTTTCTTATCTAGTGGCTAGTGACATCTGTCTTACTTAACCTTCCAGACTTGCTATTGGAATAAAATGAAGTAACATGTGAAAGCTCTTTACAGGTGACCAATTATACACAGGTATGTTGTTATCAAGTAGTTTTTTTGTTGTATTATGTTGCCTTTATAACTCATCACATCAGTTATATTGAATATTACTGTACTATGATGTCATCATTGATTTCCCTTGTCTTCTTGCCTATGAAACTCTCTTAGACAACCATTGTGTTCTGTTTATATTTATATCTCTAAATCCTAGTACAAACCTGACATGTAGCAGGTATTTAATAAATGTTTGTTTAATGAAATAACTCATGTCTGAATTTACTTTACAAAGTTTGAAAAAATTGTGCTTTGTAGTTAGACTTGAAGCTCCTTGGGAACAGGAATGATGTTTATTCACTATTCTCTGTGCTTGATTCATAGGAGGCATGTAATCAATATTGCTTGAATCAGTTGATGTAGTTAATGTCAGGCTGTGGTCTTAGTGTGTTCACCACTGTCTTGATTATTTTGATAATTTGCTATTTAGACCAGACTTGCATGTTATTCCACAGTGGTGCTTACAAGCCATAAACTGTTACCCAGTTCACAGTCACCTGATAGTAGTACCCTCCAGAAAGAATGCCTAGAAAATGGGTACATGTTGAGTTGGGAAGGAAATTGAGGGATCCACAGGGGAGCATTTTCATCTTATCCCCCTTTCTCTTGTATTTACTTGGCAAGTATTGAAGGTGGCAACTACTCCGCTAGCAGCTCTAGTTGATAGCAGACAGCCTATTAGGGAGAAGACTCAGGATGCTTAACATAGCAAAGCCCCTAATCATCTGACTTTCCCCACTAGTCCCCACCCCTAATATATTAGTCACGTTGGAGTTTGATGTTCTGCTGTCTCTTCAGCATATCTTATACACATCCATCACAGTACTTCAATGAAAGTTCGTTCCTATTGTATAATGATGATAAGGTTAAACTTTCATTTAAACTGCCTCTAGTTTTTACTGAATTAATTACAGGTATCCAGTCCTAGCTTTAAAGCCCTTCAAAATTGGTTACTGCTTACCTTTGAAACCTTATAACCTTCTACATGCAGCCTTCTTTCTCATCACTCTGGGTTTCTAGTTTCTGGTGCTTCTTTTGCTACCTAAGCAAGTGTCTGTCCTCTTATATATTTTCTATCTGCCCCTTTTTACTCTCACTCTTTATCCAGTACATTTTTTTAATCTTTGTCAAGATTACAACTTCCTTTCAATGCGCAGTTCATATGCCCCAAATCTATAGTCTTCCCTGATCTTATTCTGTTGTTTTCCAGCTCAGCGCATCTTTCAAAGTAGTCTTTCTCCTCTAAACTTCCACTATCTTGCCTATACCTTTAAATAAAAAAAACAAAACATTTAGCATTTTAGCATTCTAATTTATTTATGTATAAGTCTTAATCTCTCCAGTTAAATTCATAGAAAATGGAAACCCAGTCCTATTAATTTTTCTCCTTCAAGTCCTTGACATTGCATTGTATAAAGTTACATAAAAATTAATAGCTTTATTAGCTAATAACTGTTTCTTGAATAAGTTGAGTTGGTGGTTCCTTCCATTGTTTGAATGTTCACATGTATAGTCAGGATGCTGACATATATGTATCATTCTGTGACATGAAGACTTGTTTTATTTATTTTCTGAGTCAGCTCTCACTCTGTCACATAGGCTGGAGTGCAGTGGCACTCCAATGGCTACCGCAGCCTCAACCTCAGGCAATCCTTCTACCTCAGCCTTCCAAGTAGTTGGAACTACAGGCATGCACCATCATGCCTGGCTAATTTTTTTTTTTGAGTTGAAGTCTCACTCTGTCGTCCTGGCTGGAATGCAATGGCACGCTCATGGCCACTGCAGCCTCGACCTGCTGGGCTCAGGTGATCCTTCTGCCTCAACCTTCCAAGTAGCTGAAACTACAGGTGCGCACTACCATGCCCGGCTAATTTTTTGATTTATTGTAGAGACGAGGTCTCTCCAAGTTGCCCAGGCTGGTCTGGAACCCCTGGGTTCAGGCAGTACTCTCGTCTCTGCATCCCAGAATGCTGGGATTAGAGGCTTGAGCCACTGTGCCTGGCCTAATTTTTTGATTTATTGTAGAGACAAGTTCTCGCCAAGTTGCCCAGGCTGGTCTTGAACCCCTAGGCTCAGACAGTTCTCTCTCCTTGGCCTCCCAAAGTGCTGGGATTATAGGTGTGAGCCACCATGCCCAGCCATGAAGATTTATTAGTAAAAACTTAGTACATAAAATTGTGCTAACAATTCTGCCACTCAAACTACAATTGACCCTTGAATACCATGGGGATTAGGAACACCTCCCCCGAGCTGCCAAAAATTTGCATATAACTTTAGGCTCCCCCAAAACTTAACTACTAATAACCTTACGTTACCTGGAAGCTTTACTGATAAAATAAACCGTTGATTAGCACATATTTTATATATTGTATGTATTATACACTATCCTTATAATAAAGTAAGTTACAGAAAAATTGTATTAAGAAAATCATAAGGAAGAGAAAATATATTTACTATTCATTAAGTGGTAATGGATCATTATAAAGGTCTTTATCCTCATGGTCTTCAAGTTGAATAGGCTGAGGAGGAGGAGGAAGGGGAGGCATTGGTCTCTTGCTGTTTCAGGGATGGCAGAGGCAGAAGAAAATCCACATATAAGTAGACCTGTGCAGTTCAAATCTGTGTTCAAGGGTCAACTGTACTTGAATTTCTCTGTGATTCTTTTAATCTTTAGTCATGTATATATGTTTGGTTGTAATTATATATGTTTTTCTCCATTAATAGCTATCATTTATTGATTGCTTACTGTGGACTAGGGCATGTTTCAAACAGCTTATGTATGTGATCCTTTAATCATCACAACAACACTGAAGTAGGCTCTTATTCTACTGTTATCTCCATTTTACAGATACTCAGACATAGAAGTAGACTAACTTTTGCAAAGTTATCTAGCTTGCCGATGGGAGAGCTTGGGTTTGAATCTAAGAATTGTTGTTCCAGAACCCTGACTTTTAACCCCTCTCTTGTATGTTTTCATGCTTCTTTGTAATCTCTTTTTTTAAAAAAATAGCTGTTACTCATTTTATTTAATTAAATTAATTAATTAATTAATTAATTAATTTGAATTGGAGTCTCACTCTGTCACCCAGACTGGAGTGCAGTGGCACGCTCCCCAGCCACCATAGCCTCGACTTGCTGGGCTCCGGCGATCCTTCCGCCTCAGCCTTCCAAGTAGCTAGAACTACAGGTGCTCACTACCATGCCCCGCTAATTCTTTGATTTATTGTAGAGATGAGGTCTTGCTAAGTTGCCCAGGCGGGTCTCAAACCCGTGGGCTCAGGCAGTCTACTCACCTTAGCCTCCCAAAGCGTGGGATTGCAGGCTGAGCCACTGAGCCCAGCTTTCTTTGTAATCTCAATGTTTAATGGTTGCATAATGGTATATAATGTTAATGTGCTCTAATTATAAAGCCATTCCATTATTGATGGGCAGTTAAATTATATTCACTTTCCTATCTTATATATAATACTACAGTGAACATCTGTGGTGAAAGAAGTGTGCTTTTTTTTTTTTTGAGTTGTTTTGTAAGGATAAATGTAAGTGATATTGCTGGGTCAGGGCACCTGATTTTACTGTCTACAAAACATTCATTCTTTCCTTGAGTGAATAGTTAGAAAAATGGCATATCGGCCTGAGGTGAGGTGCCTTGCAATTGTGCCCGTTTATTGTCAGGATGGAACTGCAGATAGCTCTGTGACAAGTGGACTAGGTGATCAAGACATGACGGGATCTTCCATGGGTGCTATCCTGAGAGATTGATGCAGATATAGACATCTTTGTCTAGGAGGATCTAGGCTGTGCAGCAGTCTGGCTCCTGAAAGTAATGATGTTCTTTAATCTCTGGGATTGTTGCTTTGGACAGCCTGAGCCTCAGCAGCAAGAGGAAGTTCTTATTTGTGTGCTTAAGAGTAGGCTGGCCACTGACAAAACTGGGCCTGAAGGAACTCACTCTTTCAAATATGTCACTACACTTTGCCTTAATCCTTTTTTCTCCCCTAACAGTGTCACAGATGAAACTAAATGAAGTTATAGGACCTTCATGCTTGGCTTATAAACCCAGTCACTGCAGCAGAGGTGGGTTGCAGTGATTTCCAGGGCAGCAACAGCCATCCATAGTATATACTTTACTCTCCTCTTTGCATAAGGATCATGCTAATTCAGTTATCAGAACTAGCATATACCTTGTTCTTAGATCAGAGGCATAAATTGAACCACAGATAAATTTGTTTTTAGCCCATATTGAATTTAGTTACCCAATTTTTTTTTTTTTTAAAGACAGGGTCTTACTCTGTCATCCAGGTTGGAGTATAGTGGCACTATCAAAGCTCACTGCAGCCTCAGACTCCTGGGTTCAAGGGATCCTTCCTCCTGAGCTTCTGGAGTAACTAGGACTACAGGTATATGCCACCACACTGGCTAATTTTTTATGTTTTGTAGAAACAAGGTCTCTCTGTGTTGCCCAGGCTGGTCTTGAACTCCAGACCTGAAGTGATCCTCCCACATTGGCCTCCCAAAGTGCTGGGATTACAGGTGTGAGGTGTGAACCACCATGCCCAACCTAGTTGCCATTTAAAGAATGTAGGAGACTTCACAGATATGCCCACATTTTTTTCTCTTGAAAAATTGGCTTATCTGTCAACTCTGGGTTTGTATCCCTTCAAGGTGATGGTCAACTAAGGCTGAGTAGTAGCTGTGCCCTTTAAACAGAGCCTGAATACTCTAGTAGTTTGCTGTAGTGCCCACCCTATCTACTTCCCTGCTTATTAGGTGTGGTTTCAACACTGGTGGTTTTCATTCTTCTCAGATCTAGTACTTGATCATGACTACTTTTTAATCTTGAAATTAATAGATAATATGTAATCTATCAACACTGAATTAAAAAAAATCAGTGAAACTCTCTAACAAATGAAATACATAAATTATTATTCTTCCAGTAAAATTAGTATTTTAATAAAAATAATTAGGCATGATTATATTAAAGGACATAATGAAGTAGTCAGTTGCTTGTGTCTACTTGTAGGTTGAGAAGTAAGACAATATGACCCTTTTCTTTATATTTGGCATTTTGAAATAAGGGCTAAATAAGTATATATGTAGTCCCTGTGATTGTGTTGTGTTCCTGACACCAGTGTGTAGTATTAACAACTCAGATGCCATGTGTGGGATGGCCATTGGTGATGGAATTTTTCTAGAGTAGTGAATAGTTCTTGGTATGGTAAGGTTCTAAACATAATAAAGTTCAGATTTTTTTCTTCAGTTTACATGATTTATTGCATTACTGGAAAATTCAGTGTATTAAAATTACACAGTATATTTTGTATTTATATGTAAATTGAGTTAAATTTTAAGGCATTAGACAATTAAGAACAGAATGATTTTCTGGCAGATGTTCAGTCATGTGAAATGTATCATAATTGTTCTTTGTACAGGACTATCTTGTGTATTGCAGGATGTCCAGATTTCCTGAATCTGCCTGTAAATACCAGGAGTCTCCCCCTTCCTAAAGTACACTTAGTGTTTCCATGGTGGTCCTAGGGGGCAAGTATTGTCTATTGAAAACTATTGACCCCAAGCTCTTGAGTGTGTCCTTACCTCCTAATTAGTGTTAAGATTTATCATTTAATTTGCTAAATGTTACCAAAGTTGCTTTTTTGTGTGTTTCTTTGTTTTCTTCATATTTGCTTTTAATGCTTTTTTTTCTTAATGTGCTATAATTATAATATGCTTCTTTGACTTAATGTTTTTGTCTATCTGTATTTTGTTAGTTTAGTATCTTTTTTGCTGTTACATACATTTTAATATTTCAGTTCAGTTTTTTCATTGTATCTTTTCTATATCTTTCTACTTTACATTTTTCTTAAAAGCATATATTTCATTTTCTTACATTTAATCATTTAAACATTAATACGTTCCAAGAATATAAATTTTTTACATTTAAAAAGAAAGATTTAAGAGCTATTAAAAGTGTTTTGGTTGGTCTTTCATTTTTAAAAGAATGGTTCACACCTCACACCTCACACCACTCTCTTCAGAATTAGGAGGGCTGGTAGCTGTTTTTTAAAGGACACAGAGCCTCAGGCCCCAGCTTAGACCTTCAGAATTGAGCTTTCTATGGATGGAGCCTCGGAATGTGCATTTTCAACTAGAGCCCCTAGATGATTCTTAAATGTACCACAGAGTTTGAGAGTTATTATTTTTTTTAACCTTAAAACTTTTTTTTCCTCCAATAATGTGCTATCTGGAATGGGCACTAGATATTAAATAATCTTTAATATTTAGAAACCAACTTTTATTTTTACTAATAATTAAAACAAATGAACTTTTTTTCAATTTTTGTTTGCATATGACATACAAAGTTTCAGACATATTTGAGTGGAAGAGAGGGAACACCTTCTGATGTCATCCTTTTTCCCATTGGTAAACCTTGACATTGTCAAATATTCAGTATCCACTGTGTACCAAAGAGTACTCTGGGATACCTAGGACTACAGGTGTGTGCCACCACACCTGGCTAATTTTTTATGTTTTGTAGAGACAAGGTCTCTCCGTGTTGCCCAGGCTGGTCTTGAACTCTGGGCCTGAAGTGATCCTCCCACATTGGCCTCCCAAAGTGCTGGGTTTACAGGTATGAGCCACCATGCCCAACCTAGCTGCCATTTAAAGAGTAGGAGACTTCACAGAAATGTGAGTTTCCCATTCAAAAAAGACTGACATTCTTTTGAAGATATCTGTACACAGCTAATGCATAATCTCGTGAAGCTTTATAAGACTAGCCTTTAATAGGCACTTAGCTGGAAGGAGCTGGTTTGAGGAGTCAAGAAAAGTTTTCCCAGAGGACATTTGAGCTGGGCTTTGAGTACATCATACAGGTGGAGCAAAGGGCAAATGGCAGTTTAGTCAGTGGGAGTAGTATGAGCAGTAACATAGGCTGTGAAAGAATTTGTTGTGTTTGAGCAATCATGAGAGTTCTTTGTGTCCATAGTTTGGGATGTTTGTGGGAAAGTTTCAGTAGAAGATGAGACTGGGAAGGTGATTATAAGCATTTCCCAGTAGAATTCCACCAAGATTTTGTTGTTGATTTTTTAAATCAGATAAAATCATATGCAGAAAAATATATAGAATAGGCAATAAAGTTTTGAAAAAGAATAGTGGAGATGGAGGAACTTCCTTTCCAGATACTAAAACATTCTATAAAACTACTGAAATTGAATCATCGTAGCATTGGCATAGGAATTGACAAATCGTTGAACAGAACACATATATAGATTCCAAAATAAATGAGAATTTCATATATGACAGAACTGATATTTCAGTTCAGTAGGGAATGGATGTATTTTTAAGAGATGATACTGGCACAACTGACCATACATTTAGAAGAAAATAAAATTGGACCTTTCCTACACTGCTTGTAGAAGTAAATTCCAGATGAACATAAAACTTGTGTGAAGAATTAAACAATTACCTTGCAAGAAAATCTAGGAGACTGTATATTCACTTTAGAGTTTTACTTTCAAACTCTTGGACTAAGACTTATAATCAGAAATGTATTTTACATTGTGACCCGGAACATATGCATATATTACAAAAGAGCATGTTTCAGAGAACATTGCTTATGTTTACTATGTGTGATGCCCTTATTGTACATTGTTTTATTTTATTTTAAAATTTTTGATTCAGGAGGTACACATGCATATTCGTTACACATATTGTATAGTGTGGTGGGGACTGGGTCTCAAATCGCCCATTCCCCAGGTAGTGAACACTGTGCCCTGTAAGGAGTTTTTGAATCTAACTCCCCTTTCCCTCCCCCCTTTTTAGTGTCCCCAGTGTCTATTATTTCCATTCTTGTGACCGGTTAGCTCCCACATGGGGGTGAGAACTTGTGGTGTTTGGTTTCCTGTTTCTGAGTCAGTTTACTTAGGTTGATGATCTCCAGTTCCATCCATGTTGCTGCAAAGGACGTGATTTCATCTTTCCTATAACTGTGTAGTACTTCATGGTGTATGTGTACCACACTTTCATTATCCACTGATTGGCTGAAGGGCATTTGGGTTGGTTCTGCATCTTTGCAATTGTGAATTGTGCTGCAATGAACATGTAGGTGCAGGTGGCTTTGTTATATAACGACCTCTGTTCCTTAGAGTAGATCTCTAGTAGTGGAATTGCTGGATCAGATGGTAGATCTACTTTTAGTTCTTTGAGTAATCTCCATACTGCTTTCCATGGAGGTTGTACTAATTTATATTCCCACCAACAGTGTATAAGTGTTCCCTTTTTTTGCATCAATACCAGCATATATTGTTTTTGATTTTTCAATAATAGCCATTCTGACTGGTGTAAGGTGGTATCTCATTGTGGTTTTAGTTTGCATTTCCCTGATGATGAGTGATGTTGAACATTTTTTCATATGTTTTTGGTCATTTGTGTATCTTCTTTTGAGAGATGTCTGTTCACATCATTGTACATTCTGTTCTATATAATCAGAATGAAAGTATTACCCATTACACTTACTTCATAACCCCCAGTATGAAAAACACTAACAGAGGGAGAAACCTTCTAAGCCAGATTCAATAACAGAAGCTATAAAATGAAAGTTAATATTTGACTGGAACAGTGAAATTTCATTTCATATGTATCAAATTGGCAAATAAAAAAGCCTGATTCTGGCAGGGGGAAGAGGGTAAGAGAAAGGAACAGCTCTCATTTGTTCTAATGTAAATAGAAATTGTTACAGCTTTTTGGGGGAAGCAACCTGATGATACTAATACCATTAAAAATACGTATACCCTTTGATCTAATAATTTAACTCTTGGGAACTTATTTTATAGAAATAAAAAGGCCACTGCTTAAGGATATATGAGCAAGCATGTTAATTGTATCATTTTCTGGTGACAAAAAATGGGGAATTAAATAAATGCACATCATTAGGAGACTGGTTGAATAAATTAGGCCATACAAATGCCATGGAATATTACACGACCATTTTAAAGAATCTGTTATTAGTTGGAAAGATATTTATGAGGTAATGTTAAATGGAAAAAACAAGATATACAAATGTATACAATCCCTAGCTATGCATGTATATAAGTTATTTTAATATGATTGAGTTAGGGTGAATAAAATACGGGAGGAAATGTTAAGTTGTTAACATGGGTTGTCTGTCCAGGGAAGTGAATTATTTGAACAGGGAACGAAGCCAAACAAAAAAATGAAAAGAGTGAAAAACTAAAGCAGAACAAAAATAAAAAATCCCTACAATATAACACTCTTATGCATTTAGGTAAGAGACTGTGTAGCGTGTATATATTTACTGTATGCATATTATATGTGTATGTATGTTACATACATATATGTGTGTTTATGTGTGTATATACATTAACTTTAAAAGGCAAGGAAAAAAATGTGTGGTGTAGAAATAAGTTGTTTTCTGATGGTGATGGCTCCCTATCAGAGATTTCCCTTGTCCGTCTTCCACAAGTGAAAGCACTTATTTCAGGGGGCACCAGGATATCCTTGGGGGAATTCCTTGTAAGTCATGAGGAAATTGAGGCAATTTTAGTAGTCAGATGCATCCATCCTTCCTTTGAATTACAGGTACTTTGGTAGATGCTGCTCCAATCCTCCTGCCTTCCCATTTTCAGAGAAAGGTCCAGAGGAGGAGGAGGTGGGCCCAGAGTCCCTCAGACTCCAAAAGAAGCTGAGTAGATTGAGTAGGGTGGGAGAGGAGAAACAGAGGGGGAAGGAAAATGGTGGATTCCTGTGTATGGAAAGAAGAAAGAAAGGTAGTTTGGGATCACACTGTGAATGACTTTGGCTTTCATCCTAAGGAGTTTGATTTTCATCCTGGTAAGTCTGTGATTCTCAAATATCATTTATGCTTGGAAACTGATATTTGGTGAGCTGTAATGAGGTTTTCCAGATAAATTAAACAATGCTAGTTTCTTCTCACTTTGAAGAAAAAATAGCTGAAGGGATAGAACCGTTAATTTTTTTAGATTAGAAAATATGGTTATTTAAAAAATAAATAAGAAAGAGGAGATTCATCTCCCCAAGGCAGGAAGGGGAGGCAAAGCCAGGAAACATGGCAATAGCCAGAGCTTAAAGAGCTGACGGCCACACCAGAGTCTAGTAAGGGATAGAACCTTTTAGATAAAAATTGTGCCCTGGATTTTGCTGAAGCTATTGGCTGGATAAACAAATTTCAGAACAGTTAGAAAATGGAAGTTAACAGAAATGAATTGGAAAGGGCTAACCGTCGTTGATCCTCTTTATGAGTCTGCATTTATGGTTGTAATATTTACGTTGCATTCACATGGGTGTTTTCACAGCTAAAATCCCTCATTTGTGTGGTAGACTTAGATTTCATCTCATGGAGAGTGACCAGCATAGGCAGGAGCAGTACATGCCATAGAGAATGTATAGGATGGGACAGGCAGTATGTGCCACGGAGAGTTTTATAGACTAGAGAGAGACAGTACATGCTATGGCTAAGGTTATAGGCCTTGGAGCCCAACAGAAGTAGGTTCAAACCCCCAACTCTACCCTGTTATGGCTCTGAAGCTTCAGGTAAGAAGCAAACCTCTCTTTGCCCCAGTGTTTTCACTGTAAAATAGAGATAACATTACTGAATATTCACAGAATTGTTTCAGTGATTATTTGAGTAGCTTGTGGTAGGTGCTTAATAAGTGGCATCTCTTAATTTGTTTTCTAAAGAACACTGTGACTTTCATGATTGGAAGAAGTTTGAGCATCACTGTTGCAGGAAATGAAATATTCTCAGAGACATTTGTAAGTCTAATTTGAAGACGTTGCTGGGAAATTACAGGGATATGTTTCTAACATATAAGTTACTCACAAACTGTTGACTGAATATCTGTCTCTTATAAACTCTTGTCTCCCTTTCCCACTTAGGGCACTCCATTCTCCCATGTTTTTTGTCCTGGAACCATTGAATGGGGGAGGGTTCCCTCATGCTGTAAGTGTTCCAAATCTGATCATTTTATTCTCCTGCACAGTGGCCATCTTTCCTAGTGTTGCTCTAGGACTTCTGAGGGTTTTTTGGGGAGATGTTCGGAGAGCTGCTTCTCAGGGTGTGCCTTCCCACCTAATCTCACCAAGGAGGTTTTTGGGACATTCCCCAAAACATCTGCAATTTTTTTTCCCTGCCTCCTAGTGGTAGTATGTTTGCAGCCTTCTTTAATCTTGCCATGTAGGGTAAATATGTATTTTTACATTTTTATTAATTTGCAATAATAGAATTTGACATGCATTTCTGTTTTGTCTTTTCAGGTGCCATTTGGATAGTACTTTAGTGGCACAATGTACTCAGAGTGGAGGTCACTGCATTTGGTGATTCAGAATGATCAGGGCCATACCAGTGTGCTACACAGCTATCCAGAGAGCGTCGGGCGAGAGGTGGCAAATGCCGTGGTCCGTCCTCTTGGGCAGGCTTTAGGTGCCCCTTCAGTGACTGGTAGTGAGAGTTTGTTAAAAACTGACAAAGAAGTAAGTGTTTCTTCATTCCGCTCTGTTATGTGAAGATGTACATTTGTTTTTGAAGAATTTATTTAATGTTGACTTTTTAATAGATTTCTGTCCAATGTAATGTGACTTCTCAATTTTGATTTCATTTGGGTTGAGGACTGGGACTTGGGGTCTGTGGGAGTTATACGGAATGGATGGTAACATGTTGCTGCTGGAACTTCCTAATAGCTATGCCTAATTCTCCACTTGAGCTAAGTGCCCAAGACAGAGCCTTGAGTGTCAGATCCTTCCCCCTAAGCTCAGCCTTCTGATTTCCATTCAGAGGTATGTATGGAAGGCCTCATTCCTACCTCTAGATGGCCCTTGACTGAAGGCCTATCTCATGTCAAGTTTTTAGGCTACACATAGGTGTTGAGTTTGAGCTCTCCCCATCCCCATCCCTGCCTTCCTCTTCCTGGCTTCCAGGTTTAAGAGTGCTGCAGAGAAGCTGAGCCCTTCTGACTATGAGTCCAGGTGGCTAGAACTGGGGTGTCCTTGTAGTTGTTATTGAGCTTAAACTATTTAATACATATGTATATCTTGTTAGATTCGACTTTGGTTTTAAGCTGTCAGAGTTTTTTGAATTCTGAATTTCTGTCCAACAAGTTAGCCATCTTTTTTTTAGCTTTGTGATATCTACAGATGATCTTCCCCCCCCCCCCCCCAAGTTAAAATATTGGCAGGGCTTTTGGCATGCCACTGGGCACCTTTTTCCAAAATGATCTTGGTACATCAGTTCACTGTTATTCTGTCATGTGGTGTTTTGACCAGTTATCAATTCAGCCATTCTATCTTCCTCTGGGCCACAAGGATGTCCTGGATTTGTCTAGATTTCTTGCTAAAGCATAGATTCCCCTTTGTCAGAGAAGTCTGTTGATGGCATGGTGAGAATAGCTTCAGATTTCTAGTTGTAAGACCAGGTTCAAGTTTTCAGCTCCACCTTTTACAAACCAATGATTTGGGCCAAATTGCTTAATCTTGCTAAGCTTCTGTTTTCTTAGGTATAGTGAGGATAGTTTACCCTCTCACACTGGGTTATTGTGATGGTTAAATGACAATTATGAAAATTCTTTGTAAGTTGCAAGGACTATACAGTTATCAACTCTCTTAATAGTAACCCTGATAATAAAGGAATGAAGCTCGTCTGGCATGACTTGATTTTTTTGAGCAGGTTGATTCTCAGTGATTATGCTTCTCTTTTATAAGTGTTCATTGGTTGTCTGCTTAGTAATTTGTCCCCATTTTATCTGGAATTCACTGAAACTTTCCAGTTTACAGTGTCTGAAATATAATTTCATCCTTTCTTGCAAATTGGAGTTTTTCTCCTTTCTTATAGCATCTTACCCATTCTTTATGACTGTAGGTGGGGGGTTAGTAGTCTGTCAAGTAGGTTCTTTCAGCTCCTAGGGTATGATTCTGATAGGTCAAGAGGCTGGAATTCATTTAGTGCAGCTAAGTGCTTTGTTAAGATCTTACCTAGCTTCAGCTCCTTCTCACCTATGTTTGTTCTTCATTTTAAGTATTTTCTTTGACAGGGAAAACAGCTGTAACATAAGAGTCATACTGAGTCTTCCTTCCTGTTGTTTGCTCAGTTGCATAATCTGGAGAAGGAATGTGACTGAATTTATGTATATGATTTCCTAGATGACAAGCATACCCATATACAAATTAAATGAAGAAAAATACCTAAAAATTTCTATTTTTACACCTTTAATCTCTGTGAAAAATTGAAATAACCTGTACTTTTTAGTTCACAGAGCAAATCATAGTAATGTCTAAAGGGTTAAAAGCTAGCATAGGCTTGATATTTAATTTATTTATTTTTTTTGAGTTGGAGTCTCACTCTGTCACCCAGACTGGAGTGCAGTGGCCGCTCCCAGCCACCGCAGCCTCGACCTGCTGGACTCCGGCGATCCTTCCAAGTAGCTGGAACTACAGACGCGTGCTACCACGCCCGGCTGATTTTTTAATTTATTGTAGAGATGAGGTCTCGCCAAGTTGCCCAGGCGGGTCACGAACCCACGGGCTCAGGCAATCCACTCACCTCAGCCTCCCAAAGCGCGGGATTGCAGGCTGAGCCACCGAGCCCAGCTGGCTTGATATTTAAAAAGAAATAATTAATTTTCTTCTTAAGTCTTCTGCTTGGGAAATATTGTATGAGTATGTTTGATATGAGAACAGTACATTCTCTAGAATAAATCTGATGTGTATATTAAGATGAATATGTTGTCAATTTAGAGGTTTTTAGAGGTTAATAAAAGAGGTTAACATTTTATATCAGTCTACTGAGATAAGAATGTATAATAATTTTATGTGGATATTTTGTTTTGTTTAGGTAAAATGGACCATGGAAGTAATTTGCTATGGACTGACCCTTCCACTGGATGGAGAGACTGTAAAATATTGTGTTGATGTATATACAGACTGGATTATGGCTTTAGTGTTGCCGAAAGATTCTATTCCATTGCCAGTTATTAAAGAGCCTAATCTATATGTTCAAAGTATCCTCAAACACCTGCAAAATCTTTTTGTACCAAGGTAAGCTTTATGTGTCTATCTGATCCATTATAAGAATCATAGTGAATAAATATTACTGTTTTGAATTATAGGGGCTGATGTCATTGTTAGTCCTCTGAACAGTGACTTTAATTACTGGTTCAATTAAAGATTGTATTGATATGAATGATAGGAGAGATAATGTTTACTAGGAGTTTTTAACAGGTATACATTCATTTTAATGACTTTTGGGTTTGCTTCTAAGATCTGGTAACTGTTAGATATTAAAATACTGTGACATCTTTCCCTTCTATTCAGGAAAACGTACTTTTGCCTATCATAATTCTTGTCTCCACTTAAGCTAAAGTCTAATAAGCCTTCTACCTTAAAATGAATCTTTCCTATGAGAGAATGAAGACACTTGAAATTACTCTTGTTACTGATTTTTTTTAAATCTTCTGAGACAAAGGCCCTAAATGTCATAATGTAGGATATCTGCTTTACTTGTGCTTATTAAAGATTTGGGGAAATACAGAAAAAAATGGTGAAAAAAGCATTAGTTTCCTACTCATTTGTGAGTATCTGTTTTCAGTTATGTTTTATTTTTGTGTCTGTGAAAGGGACAGTAGGGCTTGTCTCCTTTTGGAAAAGTTCTGGTTGGAGCTTTTAGCCTTTGAGATGGTAAGGGATTTTGAAAATCAGCTTTGTATATTTTAACTTTCTAAATATAGAAGGAAGATTACTTTGGAAAATCTGAATTAAAAAAGAGAAGTCTATATTAAGAACTCTGGTCTGTAGATTCATGTGTAAACAACTTATCTTGCATGAAATGCCTGCTGTAATCTAGCCCCTAAAACCAGACTAGCCGCTGCCAATTCTGCATGAGTCCTGCTCTTTAGTTAGACTCATAAATTAAATAGTCCCCTAAGACCGCTTAGAGGTCTTTTCCATCATCATCTGTCCTTTTGTCTTCTTCCTCCTCCTTTATCTCCATGTTTTACTCTAGGTTCATCTTAAGTTATGTCTTGTAAGAAGTCCTGCCTGAATATCCAGGCTCAGAGTAATCACATTTTTCTGAACCTTATGGTACTTTCTGTATGGCTTTTGTACCTCTAACTATTTTGCTATGTAAATTTCAAAATGTACATGTCCCCTCCCATCTAACCAACTTTAGGGCAGGAACTGGGTTTTCTGTAATTTGGGCTTCCAAAGTACCTGGTGCAGTATTGGTGTCTTTGTATTTAGTACTTATCTGAGGTGTGAATTAAATGCTTGTTGCTTGTATTTGTTGATTTCAAATGGGAATAATAACAGGAAATGGTTGACAGTAGTTAGCATATTGTTTGTAGATTCCTTTAAAATGGTATTAATAGCTTAATTCTTTTTTGCCATCCCATTTAGGAGACTGATTTACTGTCTCTGTGCCTTGGATAGTCTTATGAGTAGTATCATCATTGTGTCTCTTTCCTGTTTGTACCTCTGCCACCTCTCAGCACTCAGTTAATTTGTATTGAAGAAAACTAATGACATTTGAGTTAATTAGGCTTGTGCTTTTACTTTTCTCTTTTGAGAAACATGACTACCATATATATGGTGTTACTATTTGGTAATTAGTTTGTTTTTACAAAAGTGTATGTGTATGTATAAGGGTTAGTAAATTCTGAGAGGACACCAAATAGTATTAGATTCTTTTCCTGGCCAACAGTGTTTTAAGAAGATTAGCTGAATATTTTCAATGCGAAATATTGCTGTTATGACTTCATCTCTCTTTATTTGAAGTTTCAGTTTTTTGATTCAGGTAGTCGTGAAATTGTCATCTAAGTTTACTTAATTAATTGTTTTTATAAAACTAACACTCAAAATAGAGGGAACTGCCTTTATCATTTTGTTAGAGATTAATTCAGAGAGGATGTAACCTTTCTCTTTTGCCCATCAGTCTGTTTTTTTTTCCATAAATGAATGAAGAGTGAACCATCTTTTAAAACTAAGGTTTTAATTGCTCATGTATACTGTACTATACTAAAAAATGTATTGTTCTATTGCAGTGTTAGCAAACTTTTTTTTTTTTTGGAGTTGGAGTCTCACTCTGTTGCCCAGGCTAGAGGACAGTGGCACGCTCCCGACCATTGCAACCTTGACCTGCTGGGCTCAGGTGATCCTTCCGCCCCAGCCTTCCAAGTAGCTGGAACTACAGGCATATGCCATCACACCCAGCTAGTTTTTTTTTTAAATTTATTGTAGAGATGAGGTCCCGCTAAGTTGCCCAGG
The DNA here is from genome assembly GCA_963574415.1 of Tarsius wallacei. Lineage (NCBI taxonomy): Eukaryota > Metazoa > Chordata > Mammalia > Primates > Tarsiidae > Tarsius > Tarsius wallacei. Next base: position 26,356 of record CAUYQG010076753.1, on the reverse strand, counting down.
CTGGTCTTGAACCCATGGGCTCAGGCAGTCCTCTCACCTTGGCTTCCCAAAGTGCTGGGGTTATAGGCGTGAGCCACCGCACCCAGCCTAGCAAATGTTTTATGTAAAGAGTCAGATAGTATCTTAGGCTTTGCAGGCCATATGGTGTTGCAATTACTCAACTCTGCTTGTGTGTAATGAAAGCAGCTGTAGACAATACATACATGAGTGCGCATCACTATGTTCCAGTAAAACTTTATTTACAATAAAGATGGCAGGCTAGATTTGTGAACTTTATTTTTAGTAAAAGATGGCAGGCTGGATTTGACCCATTGGCCATATATGGTTCACCAACCTCTGTTCTAAGGCAGTTTTTCTGAAGATCACAAGTTACTTTTGAAAACATTGGAGGAAAAGGGAAATCTCTGGTGTTTAGACCTTTAGTTTGTTTTTATGTAAAGGTTACCTTGTTTCTCTTAGCTTTAGAACTTTGGATCCTGCTCCTGAGTTTAGGTGTTCTGAGTGAGGAGGAGCCTCAGAACCTGAGGAGAAGGTATTTTTTTTCCTGCTACTTGGAAAGTCCCTGGAGATGGTTACTGTTTAGGAAGCATGCAGTATTAAAATGCTAGCTTGGAAGAGTGCCAGTCCCGGGGCTACTAGTGGGATTTTTATTTCTTGTTTTAAGTTTCCTCCTGTATTACCAGATGAGGTTTATGGCTATTATGTAACTTCTTATTCTTTCGCATAAGCCAGAGCAGCAGACACAAGCTTGAGCCTCATCATGGCTTCATATGGGCTAGATTCACCTTTAGTGGAATGTGGGACATCACTCTGCTCTTGGGGGTGCTTGGCTTTTCCTAGGCAGTTGTCTCATCATTTTGTTTTATGTCTAACTTCTTTAGGAAAAACTTAGTGGTATCATTTACTTGCAGCTCCAGGTAATGGCCCAGAATCTGAGAGTCTCTAATCTAAGGTTGAGGTGAGAGTTCTAGGGGCACTCACTTCATTTTCTGGAATTTCTTGAGGAGGCTCTGAGATGCCCTACTCTGATTCAGACATGGTTCTGTCAGTTCTTTGTGACAAATCACAATATATATAAACTTGGCTTCAAGATTTATTTCAGTAATATTAGGTACTTGTCTTGGGTTTCAAATAAGAGATCTGGAGACTGGCTCATCATTTGCTAATACAGTAGGTTTCTTACTATTTCCAAGAAATCTCAGTGGTTCACTTTGGAAAGTGAGGGCTGGACCTCTATCTTCTTCTTCAGTCCTAGCCATAATACTTCAATCTAATTTATAGACGATTCTTCTTTATAAGATTTCACTTGGAAAAACTGGTCCTGCAAACTATTTTTCCAGGGTATCTTGGGAACCTTTAGAGCCCCCATCTTTGGTTAAGTTGCTTTTTTGTTTTTTATTAGAGCAGCAGTAGCAGGTGTTCATTTCTGAGGCAATTCCTGCATACCTGTCAATTATAGGGACCTGTTGGGCTATTCCATCGGGCCTAGAGGCTCTTCTCTAGTAGACATTAGCTTCAGAAGGACTGTCAGCACTGTGAAATCACATGCAGAATTCTTGTAGATGTGTGTTTAAAAAAATAAATGAAGTACATAGGTTATTCTGCTTCAGTGTAAGCAGCAGGAGTGACTGTGTGTATTTACTCATTCACTCAGCAGAGACCTATTGAGTGCCTGTTAGTATGTTTTAGACATAGGAAAAAAAGGTACATTTTAGACATAGAAAATCTAGAAGTGAAGTTTACATTCTAGTATTCCTTTCTTTCTCCCACAAGATTTCCAGTTTCTTGTAGCAGCAGTAGATTGAGATCCCAGAGTACTGAAGTGTACAGTGGGGAAGAAGTAGCTTTAAACTGAAGAGGATGTGCAGGCATTCTCTGCTGATACTGTTTGGAGGCTTCATTGGACCACTGCTTGTTGCATTATAAGTTGCCTGTCCTTAAGCTGTTGCTGTCTCTCCTCCAGGCCAGTCAGTAATAATCTGTCTACTTTCTTTAGACAGGAACAGGGTTCCAGTCAGATCCGACTATGCTTACAGGTTCTGAGAGCCATTCAGAAACTGGCCCGTGAGTCATCTATCATGGCCCGAGAAACCTGGGAAGTCTTACTGTTGTTTCTTCTGCAAATTAATGATATACTTCTGGCCCCACCAACTGTTCAAGGTTTGTTATTTTTTTCTAATTTTTTGAGTTCTAAATATAGTTCATCTTTAAATTCAATAAGTAATAGACTCATTTGGGATTTAAATTTTGGCATGACAATTTACAAACTAAGGTTAACAAGTCATAAAATGGAAACCCCAATCTACAATATGATTTTGGCACTAATGAAGTTATTTTACTTTCAGCGATGATTTTGCTAATATAGGGAGAAACTCAGTGAATTATGCATGTTTGGTAATGATGGGAATAGTAACTTGTTTTGCATATTAGAATACAGCCTATAAAGAAAGAACTAATTAAATTAGAACCTATAGGTAACGTACCTCATTACAAAGTAGTTATCAGAGTAGAGTCTGAAAACTTGATAGTGACAGAAGATATTTTGTTCAGTAAATGAAACCTCCAAAGTCTTTGAGTGTTCCATTTGGAGGTATGCCAGTATACCATTCATTATATTAAAAAGCCTCCGTTTTATAAGAGTTTAGAATGTATTTTAAGAGCTCTGCTTTGTATGTTGTAACACTGTGTATACAAACTATAAGTTGATCTTCTAATTCCAAGTTCCCTTGTTGGTTATTCATTTGTGTATACTGTTTACTAACACGTGAGTGTGCTTGTGCTCTCACACAGATGCAGTGTACAAGAAAATATCTAAAAGGAATCACAGAATTTTAGTGTGGTTAGGGATCTTATGCTATGCTGTGATCTTGACAATAGCTGGCCAGTCATTGATTCATCGGCTCTCTGCTACTCACTTCTCATACCAGAGATCTCAGCAGCATGAGGCAGGCAAATCATCTCCCTCTTGTGCTCTTTGTTGTTGAAACTTTGGTTTTGCTCATTTGAAATATACATTCTTATAGCTTTTCCTATTTTGCCTTCTGGAGCTATGCAGAGTAAGGACCTCTGCTATTGTTTTTCTTGGCTCTAGGGCTCAGAACCAGGGAGCAGGTATATGTTCATGGTTAAGCCACTGTCCTGCCCATTGCCAGCCCTTTTTCTCCTGTATTTGTCTCTCCCTTAAAGGGTGGCTTTCAAATACCTGGAGCATTTTATGGCAAAATTTGAATGTTTATTCTGATTCCTTCACTTACTGACTGTGTGAACTTGGACAAGTTAAACTTTGTAAACCTAAGTTTCCTCATCTTCAAAATGGGTATAATTAACAATTGACACTAGCTGTTACAAACACCTATCCTGCAAAATTAATGTAAGGATTATGTGAGGCCATATGTATGAACTACTTGGCACAGAAACTTGACTCAGAGTAGTCGTTCTTCATGGACACTCATCCTTTTCCTTCTCCCCTGTGTGGCCCTGTTCCATTTGCTGGAAGATGAAGATACTCAATAAGAACTAGTGTAGCAGGGCAACTTGAAAACTTTCAAAGTAACAATTTGTTGATGTAGCCATGATTTTCTTCACAGGAGTTCCTAAGAATTGCTTCTCATTTTTACTATTAAATGGTTATTTGAAAATCAAAACTTGACATTGCAGTTATTTTAATTTTTTGACCAATTCTCCCAAATCAGTGAATCAAGGATTCTGCTTTAAAAGTAAGTTTGCCAAAGATGTGTTTTCTTTTCGTTGGTAAGGTGGCATTGCTGAGAATCTAGCAGAGAAGTTGATTGGTGTTCTCTTTGAGGTGTGGTTACTGGCTTGTACTCGGTGCTTCCCAACACCTCCTTATTGGAAGACAGCCAAGGAAATGGTGGCTAACTGGAGGCACCACCCAGCAGTGGTGGAGCAGTGGAGCAAGGTCATCTGTGCACTCACTTCTAGGTAGGTTATCATTGTTAACTTGCCATCCTTCACCCGTCTGACTGTAGGCAGCTTTTTTTTCTGGTTCTGTGTCTTTCTAGGATTCATGAAATATATTATAAAAAGCCTGCATCTGTTATCATTGTACTATAGAATTGAGCCACTTTAAAAAAAATGGATAAAACAGTTTAGCTAGTGCCTTTCTAAAACCTTTTAGTATAATCAAGTATGTTTCAGAAGCAGATACATGTTGTACCATACCACCCCCCATCAAAAATTCACTCTTATTCTGATTATTAAAATGTTCATGACCATCATTTTATTTTATTTGTTTTTTTTAAATATATTTTTGAGTCGAAGTCTCGCTGTAACCCAGGCTGGAGAGCAGTGGCATGCTTACGGCCACTGAAGCCTTGACCTGCTGGGCTCAGGTGATCCTTCTGTTTCAGCCTTCCAAGTAGCTGGAACCACAGGTGCGTGCCACCATACCCAGCTAATTTTTTGATTTATTGTAGAGACAGGGTCTTGCCAAGTTGCCCAGGCTGGTCTCGAACCCCTGGACTCAGGCAGTCCTGTCATCTCTACCTCCCAAAGTGCTGGGATTACAGGCGTGTGCCACTGTGCCCATCTGCGTGACTATTATTTTAAAGAAATAAACCATAAAAAGGTATAACAGAAAAGTCAGGCTCTCCTGAAATTCTACTATATATGTTTATATATGATTTTACAGAAATAGGGCTACACTATACATACTATTTTATAACCAAAGTAGGCGGTTTATTATTATTTTTTTAAAGAGATGGGATCTCTGTTGCCCAGACTGGAGAACAGTGGCATGATCTTAGCTTATTGCACCCTGAACTCTTGGGCTCAAGGCATCCTCCCGTCACAGCCTCCTGGTAGCTAGGACTGCAGGCATGCACCATCCTGCCTGATTAACTTAAAAAAAAAATCTCTTACAGAGATGGAATCTTGGCGTCCAAGCTGGTCTTGAATGCCTGGCTTCAAGTGATGCTCTTGCCTTGGCCTCCCAAAGTGCTGTGATTACAGGCATGAGCCACTGTGCCTGGCTGGCAGTTTTTTAAACAATAATTTTACCTTTTTACCACTTACATATAATACCATCACTATTCTATGAGTGAATTGTTAAGTTCATTTTTTGAGACTTAGTTCAATCCTACATATATTAAAATACAGGCATACCTTGTTTTATTGTACTTTGTTCTATTAGCTTCATAGTTAACTATGTTTTTTGAAGTATCAGATTGACGGTTTGTGGCAACCCTGCATTGAGCAAGTCCATTGGTGCCATTTTTCCAATAGGATGTGCTCACTTAATGTGTCTGTGTCACATTTTGGTAATTCCCACATATTTCAGACTTTTTCCATTATTATTGTATCTGTTATAGTAATCTGCGGTCAGTGATCTTTTGATATTATTATTGTAATTGTTTTAGAGTGCCATGCATTCCATGTAAGATGGTGAACTTAATTGATAAATGTTATATGTGTTCTAACTCCTTCACCAACCAGCTATTCCCGACTCTCTCCCTTCCCTTGTTCCTGAGACAGAACAATATTGAAATTAGGCCAGTAAGTAACTCTACAATGGCCTGTTCGCTTTCACATGAAAGGGAGAGTCCCATGTCTCTCACTTTAAAAGCTAGAAATGATTATGCTTAGTGAAGAAGATGTATTGAAAGTCAAAATTGACCAAAAGCTAAGCCTCTTGTACCAAACAGTTAGCCAAGCTGTGCATGCAAAGGAAAAGTTCTTGAAGGAAATTAAAAGCGCTACTCCAGTGAACATATGAATGATAAAAAAGCAAAACAGCTTATTGCTGATATGGAGAAAGTTTGAGTGGTCTGGATAGAAGGTCAATCCAGCCACAATATTCCCTTAAGCCAAAGCCTATTCCAAAGCAAGGCCTTGACATTCTTCAGTTCTGTGAAGACTGAGAGAGGCGAGGAAGCTGCAGAAGAAAAGTTGGAAACTAGCAGAGGTTGGTTCATGAGATTTAAGGAAAGAAGTCATCTCCATAACATGAAAGTTCATGGTGAAAGTGAACTTTCTTAAGTGCCGATGGAGAAACTGCAGCCAGTTAACCAGAAGATCTAGTTAAGATCATTCATGAAGGTTTTCAGATTTTCAACAGATTTTCAGTGTAGGTGAAACAGCCTTCTACTGAAAGAAGATGCCATCTAGAACTTTACTTTTTTTTCTTTTTTGAGCTGGAGTCTCACTCCGTTGCCCAGGCTGGAGTACAGTGGCACGCTCACACTCAATGGACACCCCAGCATCTACCTGCTGGGCTCTGGCCGTCCTTCTGCCTCAGCCTTCCAAGTAGCCAGAACTACAGGCACATGCTACCATGCCCAGCTACTTTGTTATTTTTATTTTTCAAGGTGAGAAAGCAGGATTTATTAGAACAGAAAAGCTCCCATAGCGGGAGGGGCCCCGAAGGGGTTGCCCCATTTTTGATTTGTTGTAGAGATGAGGTCTCGCCAAGTTCCCCGGGCTGGTCTTGAACCCCGGGGCTCCTAGAGTGCTAGGATTACAGGCTGAGCCACCGAGCCTGGCCTAGAACTTTTCATAGTTAGAGACAAGAAGTCAACACCTGGCTTTAAAGCTTCAAAGGACAGGCTGATTCTCTTGTTAGGGGCGAATGCAGTTGGTGACTTTAAGTTGAAACCAGTGCTCATTTACCATCTTGAAAATCCTAGGGTCCTTCAGAATTATGCTAAATCTACTCTGCTTGTCCTCTATAAATGGAGCAACAAAGCCTAGATGAAGCATATCTGTTTACAGTGTGGTTTACTGAATATTTTAAGCACATTGTTGATATATACTGCCCAGAAGAAAACAGTTTTTTCAAAATATTACTGTTCATTGACAGTGCACCTAGTTACCCAAGAGCTCTGATGGAGATGTACAAGGAGATTAATGTTGCTTTCATGCCTACTAAGACAACATTCATTTTACAGCCTATGGATCAAGGAGTAATTTTTACTTTCAAGTCTTATTGTTTAAGAAACAGTTGTCCCTTGAGCAACATGGGTTTGAAGTGTGTTGGTCCACTTATGAGTGGATTTTTTTTCAGTAAATATATTGGAAAATTTTTTGGAGATTGCAACAATTTGAAAAACTCACAAACTATATAGCCTGGAAATATTGAAAAAGTTAAGAAAAAGATATGTTATGAATGCATAAAATACATGTAGATACTATTATTTACTACCATGTAGATACTATCATTTGCTACCGTAAAATACATACATATTAATCTACTGTAAAAAGCTAAAATTTATCAAAACCCATGCATACAAATACAGACCCTGTGTGGCACCATTTGCAATAATATGTAAACAACATATAAAGAAATATGAACAAATGTAAAGATACAATATTAATTCACAACTACATACAATTAGCTGTAGTATGTATGATAGAACACTACCGTAATAATTTCATAGCTACCTGCCATTGCTGTTGCAGTGAGCTCAAATCTTATGAATGTCTGCTTAAAACACTGTGTGGCGCTAATCATTTCTTCTAAAAAATTCACCTCTCTAGTAAATTTAGTATTGCAGTAAAAAGTGATCTCTTAAGGTTTTCATGTTTAGTGGTTTACCATAAACCTGAAATAAATAACACTATGGGGGACCCATATGAAGTGCCAATAATGGTACTGGAAGTGCATTACAAGAAAATGTTGAATTGCTTGATATGTACTGTAGATTGAGGTCTGTAGCTTCAGTTGCCCACCACTTCAGATAGACAATTCATCTTATAAACAGGTGATACAATTTTATGGTATCAGTAAATACAGTGCAGCACTATAAATATTATTTTCCTTGTGATTTTCTTTCTTTTTTAAGAGATGGAGTCTTGCTGTGTTGCCCAGGCTGAAGTGCAATGGTTATTCACAGGCGTGACTATTGTGCACTACAGTCTTGAACTCCTGGGCTCAGGCCGTCCTTCTGCATCAGACCTCCTGAGTAACTGGAACTACAGGCTCATGCTACTCCATCTGCTTTTCCTTATGATTTTCTTAATAATATTTTCTTTGCTTTACTTTATTGTAATAATACAGCATATGATACATATTACATACAAAATATGTGTTAATCAGCTGTTTATGGTATTAGTAAGGCTTCTGGTCAAAATTAGGCTATCAGTTAATTGGGAGGGAGTCAAAATCTGTATATAGATTTTCAGCTGTAGGAGGGTTGGTTTCCTTAATCCCCGAATTGTTCAAGGATCAACTGTACATTTTGTCAGGCTGTAGCTGCCATGGATAGTAAGTCCTCTGAGGATCTGGGCAAAGTAAATTGAAAACCTTCTGGAGGCCAAGCTCGGTGGCTCAGCCTATAATCCCAGCACTTTGGGAGGCCAAGGTGAGTGAATTTGCCTGAGCCTGCGGGTTCGAGACCCATCGGGCAATTTGGTGAGACCTTGTCTCTACAATAAATCAAAAATTAGCCTGTAGCACATGCCTGTAGTTCTGGCTACTTGGAAGGCTGAGGTGGAAGGATTGCCGAAGCCCAGCAGGTCAAGACTGCGGTGGCCAGGAGCGGCGACTGCACTCCAGTCTGGGTGACGGAGTGAGACTCCAACTCAAAAAAAAAAAAGAAAAAGAAAAATTAGCTGGATGTGATGGCGTTCGCCTGTGGTTTCAGGTGCTTGGAAGGCTGAGGCGGAAGGATCGCCGGAGCACAGCAAGTCGAGACTGTGGTGGCCAGGAGCATGCCACTGCACTCCAGTCTGGGTGACACAGTGAGACTCCAACTCAAAAAAAAAAAAAGAAAGAAAGAAAGAAAACCTTCTGGAAAGGATTCACCATTCTAGATGCCATTAAGAACATTTGTAATTCATGGGAGGAGGTCAGAATATCAACATTAACAGGAATTTGAAAGAAGTTGATTCCAACCCTCATGGATGGCTTTGAGGGATTCAAGGCTTCAGTGGAAGAAGTAGCTGTAGACGTGGTGGAAGTAGCAAGAGAACTAGAATTAGAAGTAGAGCCCAAAGATGTGACTGAGTTACTGCAATTTCATGGTGAAACTTTAATGGATGAGGAGTTGCTTCTTATAGATGAAAGTGGTTTCATGACGTAGTTTCATCTGCTTCTGGTGTAGATACTGTGAACATTTTTGAGATGACAACAAAGGATTTAGAATATTACATAAACCTAATTATAAAGCAGTGGCAGGGTTTGAGATGATTGACTCCAATTTTGCAAGAAGTTCTGTGGGTAAAATGCTATCAAACAGTACTGCGTGCTACAGTGAAATCTGTGAAAGGAAGAATCACTTGATGTGGCAGACTTCAATGTCTTATTTTAAGAAACTGCCACAGCCACTCCAATCTTTAGCAACCATCAATCACCCTGATCAGTCAGCGGCATCAATATCAAGGCAAGACACTTCACCAGCAAAAATGACGACTTGCTAAAGACTCAGATAATTGTTACCACTTTTTAGCAATAAGGTATTTTTAAGGTATATCTTTTTTTAGACATAATGCTATTACATACTCAGTAGACTGCAGTATAGTGTAAATATAACATTTGTATGTACTGGGAAACCAAAAAGTTTGTGTGACTTAGCTTATTGTGATACTTGTTTTATTGGGGTGGTCTGGAATTGAACCTGCAATATCGCTGAGATATGCCTGTGTAACTCTAAAAATAGATAAGGACTCTTAAAAAAACAGAATTATAATATTATCATACCTAAGAAATTGACAATTGTTTAATACAAGTTAGATAGTCAGTGTTCAAATTTCCTTGTTCAGTCAGTATTCATGGGTTCCACATCCATGAATTCAATCAACCACAAATCAAAAACATTTGAAAAAAAAGGAATTCCAGTGTTCTAGAAAGTTCCAGAAAGCAAAATCTGGATTTGCCTTGTGCTGAGTATTACATTGAATCCATGCATATAAAAGGATGTGTATGCATTGTATTAAGTATAAGTAACCTAGAGATGAATTAAAGTATATGGGAAGATGTGTGTAGTTTATATGCAAATACTACACCATTTTTTTATAAGAGACTTAAGCATCTGTGGATTTTGGTATTTGAGTGCAGTCCTGCATCAGTCCCCAGGACACCAAGGGACAACTGTATAGTTTCTGCCTTCTTATTTTTATTTCTTTGTGTTTATTTTTAGTTGAAGAAATGGGTTGTTTGCCTTTAAAGTGTTTCACATTATGGATTTTTATGATTATGTCCACATTGTTACCATGATGCCCATATTTTCTGTAAACTGGTAATTAGAACAAGAGACTTGATCTGATCCAGGTTTGATTGGGGGAATGGAGAAGGGTGGCAAGACCAAGTACTTTGTAGGTGGTATTATGTGTCAGAAAGCAGACTGCTTTTTTTCTGAGTTAATAAAATATTTATATCTTTATCATCGTTTTAAACTAAAAGATGAAACTTTAGAATATTCTGTTGATTCTGTATATTGTGGTGAAACATCAATATTATGACTCTGCTTGTAAATAACACTTTTATCTTTTTTAAACATGCTTATAATAGAAAGTTTACATACTTTTATCTTTTTATTACATGCTTATAATAGAAAATATCTTTTTATTGCATACTTATAGTAGAAAATTTGGAAAATATTGGGACAAACATCCGTCATTTAGAGATAACCTATATTAACATCTTACTGTATTTTTTTCATTAAGTTCTCCTTTTAAAAAAGCAACTTGAGATTATTCTATATAGTATTTTTATCTGCTTTTTTCATTTGATAGTTGATTCTTGTCACTTGGGTTACATGTGTTTTTTTCATTCTTAAGTTGCTCTTGAGATCATATTTTTAATGCTTTGTAGTTTTCCATTATAAAATTGGAATTTTAATTTATTGAACAATTTTCTTATTATTTTGATATTCATGTTGTTCTGATATTTATGTCGTTTCCAGTGTTTTACTTTAAACATATTGTTGATATGAACACTTTATACACAGTCTTTGTATGTATGTAAGATATCTCTAGATATAGAATAATTGAGTTGCAGGGTTTCTAACAGTTTTGATATATTTAGAATATTGCTATTAATTAACTGAGTTGTTGAATTGAATTACTTTTATGGTACACCATAAATTCTAAACTTCAAGTAAAGTTGTATTTATGAATAAATTACAGCTTAGTTATATTGCAGAAATTTGTAATGGGATAAATTTTTTAAGAATAATTTATGATCTGTCACAGAAACAAAGAACTGAGTACCACATGTTCTCACTCATAAGTGGACCTTGAACAATTATCATAATACTTTAAGGAAGGGATTGGCAGTAGTAGGAAACTGCCAGGAGAGGGAGAAGAGGGTGGGGGACACTTCATCAATAACAGTACCTGATCTCAAACCAGGTGACGTGGGGACCAAAGTGAGGTCCAAACTTTGCGTGTACAGTGACCATCTGTATACCTAACCCTGAATTGTATACCATATCTTAAAAAAAAATTTAAAAAATAATAATTTAAATATTAATATGTTATAATTTAAAATTATGGTATATTACATAATAATATAAAATAATTGTATATTATATACCATCTATGTAATTATTATTATAAGCAATATATAATGTGTAATAATATATAATATAAATAATAAACTAAATGAACTAAATAGATGTTTTAAAAATATTTTAAATTATTTAATAGACACATACTAATTGTACATATTTGTGGGGTACATATTGATGTTTCAATAATACTATAATGTATAGTGATTGGATCAGGGTAATTAGCATATCCATTATCTCAAACACAAAAATCTAGAAATCCCCTTCGAGTTTGTCTATTTTATATTTTATTTTGTTTTATTTTGTTTTGTTTTGTTTTGTTTTTTTGAGTTGGAGTCTCACTTTGTCGCCTAGACTGGAGTGCAGTGGCCGCTCCTGGCCACTGCAGCCTCGACCTGCTGGGCTCCGGCGATCCTTCTGCCTCAGCCTTCCAAGTAGCTGGAATTACAGGCGCGTGCTACCATGCCTGGCTAATTTTTTTATTTATTGTAGAGATGAAGGCTCGCCAAGTTGCCCAGGCGGGTCTTGAACCCGCGGGCTCAGGCAATCCACTCACCTCGGCCTCCCAAAGCACGGGATTACAGGCTGAGCCACCAAGCCAGGCCTATATTTTATTTTTTTGAGAAGGTGTTTTACTCTGTCACTCAGGCTGGAGTGCAGTGGCACGATCATGGCTCACCATAGCTTCAAATTCCTTGGCTCAAATGATTCTCCTGCCTCAGCCTCCTGAGTATCTGGGACTACAGGCACTCACTTTCATGTCTGGCTAATTTTTAAATTTTTTGTAGAGACGGGGTCTCATCTTGTTCCCTAGGCTGGTCTCGAATTCCTGGCTTTTAGTGATCCTCCCACCTTGCAGTTTGTCTATTTTATAAATGAGGTTTTTATATATCTTGTTCACTTATGTGAAGTACATATTTTATTTATTTTCTCTTAATGTTTCTATGCTTGAGTGCATTTTTAATTTAAGAAATGGACTCAGTGGTGTTCATGTTTTTATTTTCTAGATTGCTACGCTTTACATATGGTCCTTCATTTCCTCCATTTAAAGTTCCCGATGAAGATGCCAGCCTGATCCCTCCAGAAATGGATAATGAGTGTGTTGCACAGACATGGTTTCGCTTTTTACATATGTTAAGGTATTGTTACTTTATTTCATGTGTTCTTTACCCTACAGTCAGTTCTTAGGGCAGGAAACATGCTGTAAATCTCGTTTGAATTCTGAATGTGGATGCTAAGCACAGTTCTTGAAATGGAACTAACTTGGACAACAATCTCATCGATAGCACGTCCTTCCTGCTCTCTACATCCCAGGAGGGTTAGGCTGTACCTGGTTCACACTCTCTAGGAATGTGTTCCTTGTGGTAGAGTCAACACTTATTTTCCTGCTTGTTGCTACAGTCTGGATGATGATCTTGTTCCTAGAACTTGGTCAGATTCTTTGGTGACTGTAGACTGCCTTGCTTCTCTCTTGTCCAGCACTGACTGGTCAATCTGCCTTCTGGAATTCTCTTGTAGCCTGTTGTTTAAAATTTCACTGAGAGATATAACCTAAAATTTCACAGAGGAATATACTCCCCTTCCTGTTATCCCTTTCTTTTTTAGTAATTCAGTTTCATCACTTTTTACATGTCCCTCTTCCAGCACCATTCGTGTGTTCTATGGGACTTCTATTGTAAACTATCTGATTTTTAAACTTTCCTTGCATATCTTTCTTGTTTAACTAGCCTCATTATTCTACTTGTGTATTAGTGATTCTCAATTATTCTGTATGGCCTTTTTATAAATTAGGGATGTTAATCATTTTTTATCATTTCTTTCCAGTTTGTGGCTGTACTTTGTGTCTTTTAGTTTTCAGTGATTTTAGTTTTTGAATGTATTTTTTTTTTCTTTTTTTTTTTTTTTTTGAGTCAGGGTCTCACTCGGTTGCCTAGGATGGAGTGCAGTGGCACGGTCATGGCTCACTGCAGCCTCAAACTCCTGGGTTCAAGCCATCTTCCTGCTTCAGCTTCCCAAGTAGCTGGGACTATAGGTGCATGCTACCATGTCCAGCTAATGTTTAAAATTTTTTTGTAGAGATGAGGTCTTGTTTTGTTGCCCCAGCTGGTCTCAAACTCCTGGGCTCAGGCAGTTCTCTTGCCTTGGCCTCCCAAAGTGCTGGGATTACAGATGTGAGCCACTGCACCCTGAATGTATTTTTCTGTGATCATTTTCTATTTCCTTTGAGATTAGAAAGTTTTTCTGTGTTCCTTAATCATGTAGTTATTCATATATGATTTCTAATTTTGATTACTTTGTGATATTAAGCTCTTTTATATACAGTGATATCTGTCTTTAGTTTACAAATTCCATTAATTTCTTCACTTGTTCTTATACCAGATTCACACTCTTAATTATGTTAACTTCATAATATTTACTGATGTTTAGTAGGCCTAATGTCTTTTTCTCTTTTTTCTTTCTCTTAGAATATTTTTTACTTCTTACTTGTTTAACATTTCAGATGAATTTTAGAATCATAAGTTACAAACACAAGCAAACAGAAAAACACCACAAAACCTTTAGGGTTTGGATTGTGTATTAATTTGGGTGAAGAACATATCGTGCTTTACAAATTAACCTGAACATCTTTCATGAAGTCTAGAGTGGGGTCTTTGTTCACATAGTTAGTTGTTCAGGGACCCAGCTGGCAGAGGTTCTCCCATCTTCAACATGTGACTCCACTAGGGCCTCAGTGTTCCAAGTAGGAGTCTCTGTATCTGGTTAGGGTTAGGGTTAGGGCTAGGGCAAGGAAATTGTGTGGAAGATTTTTATGGGCCAGGCCTTGAAGTGATGTAAACCACTGCTACTCCTATTCCATTGGCCACAACTCAGACACACACCACACTTAATTGCAAGAGAACAGAGAAGGAAAAGAGAAAGTGGTAAACTACTAGCCAGACTCTGCCAAAGATGAGAATTATAGTAAGCCCGTATTTATATTTAGGAAAAGCTAATAACTTACATTGAGTCTACCTTTCTAAGAGTACATGCTGTCTTTTTTAGAATCTTTTATATCTTATAAAAGTGTTTTGTAGTTTTCTTCATAAAGTTTTGCATAGCTCCTTTACCATTATTCCTAGGTATTTATGGCTAATGTTATAAAAAGCTAGCTATTTTGTGTTATTATATCTTCTAGATGGCTATTGCTGCTGTAAAGAACATTTTTTACTTTACTATTATATATGGGCATTTAAAGGAGCTCTGAGTTTTCACTGATTCTCCTGAGGTAGCTAGATAAAATGGACATGTGCAAATAAGAGGTGTCTCTTTTCTAGTAATTCATACTCAGTATGTGGTGACTAAAAGTGCTTTGGATGCAGTAAGTCTTGGATTTGGGTCAAGTTTTATACTTTTTTCTTTGTGAACTTGAGCAAACAACTTATTCTCTCTGTACCTTAGTTTTTTTTAGTCTACATAATAGGGATAATAGTACCATCTTGCTATAAAAATTGAAGGAGAAAAAGCATGTAAAACAGTACAATGTCTAGTACATGGTAGGTGCTTGCTATTTCTGTATATTATTTTGCTGTGTTCATCAGAACTTCTAGAACATTGTTGAATTAAAATAATACTATTTGGCCCGGCTTGGTGGCTCAGCCTATAATCCCACGTTTTGGGAGGCCGAGGTGAGTGGATTGCCTGAGCCCACGGGTTTGAGACCCGCCTGGGCAACTTGGTGAGACCTCATCTCTACAATAAATAAAAAATTAACCGGGCATGGTAGCGCGTGCCTGTAATTCCGGCTACTCGGAAGGCTGAGGCGGAAGGATCGCCGGAGCCCAGCAGGTCGAGGCTGCAGTGGCCGGGAGCGGCCACTGCACTCCAGACTGGGCAACAGAGTGAAACTCCAACTAAAAAATAAATAAGTAAATAAAATAAAATAATACTTTTTTGGCACCCTTCTTTTGTTCTGATTTTCATTGGAATGCCTCCAATATATGGAATTTTGAGTAGGATGTTTGTTGTTGATATTAGAAATTGTTGTGTTTTTTTTTTTTGAGTTGGAGTCTCACTCTGTCGCCCAGACTGGAGTGCAGTGGCCGCTCCTGGCTGCCACAGCCTCGACCTGCTGGGCTCCGGCGATCCTTCCGCCTCAGCCTTCCGAGTAGCCGGAATTACAGGCACGCGCTACCATACCCGGCTGATCTTTCGATTTATTGTAGAGATGAGGTCTCACCAAGTTGCCCAGGCGGGTCTTGAACCCGCGGGCTCAGGCAATCCACTCACCTCAGCCTTCCAAGGCGCAGGATTACAGGCTGAGCCACCGAGCCCGGCGATATTAGATATTGTATTATTATCATTTTGAGTCAGAGTCTCACTCTGTCACCCAGGCTGGAGGGCAGTGGCATGTCCATGGCTACTGTAACCTCGATCTGCTGGGCTCAGGTGATCCTCCCGCCTCAGCCTTCAAAGTAGCTGGAACTACAGGTGCGTGCAATCATGCCCGGCTAGTTTTTCTTGATTTATTGTAGAGATGAGGTCTCGCCAAGTTGTCCAGACTGGTCTCGAACTCATGAACTCAGGTAGTCCTCTCACCTCAGCCTCCCAAAGTGCTGGGATTACAGGCTTGAGTCCCCGCACCCAGCCTTAGATATTCTTTTTTATGCTCCTGGTTTCCTAAGTAATTTTAAAAGTTTAAAAACATAAATAAAATCAGGAATAGTACTGAATTGTTTCAGATTTTTTGGTATTCATTTAAACAATTGAATGGTTTCTCTTCTGTGACCTATTGATGTGATATATTAGTGAATTTCCCATTGTTGAACCTGGGAGGAACATTCTGCTTGGTTATGGAATGCTATTTTAAAGTTTTTCTGACTTGACTCTGGTTCTGGTTTTTTTTTTTTTTTTGACTAATTTATGTTTTGGTGACTTAAAAAAAAAAAAGAATGGGAAAACTTTCTGTCCTGGAATCTTTTTTAGAGGTAGTTCTTAGATAACCTTTTCTTGTTTCTTTACTCTTAATCTGTTAGACTTTGTCTTTCTTCTTAGACTGACTTCGGTACTTTAGTCAGGGTTCTTTTGGATGTAAAGGTTAGGAGCCGACTTAAGCAAATGTTGGTGAAAAAGAGAGGTTATTATGTGATGATGGAGAGTTCTCAGTGGGCTCCAAGAAACAGTGAGCAATCAGTTCTCATGTTGTGGAGTGATCAAAGAATCCTTAGGACAAGCCACTCTGTCATCTGTCTCTCTTAGCTTTTTGGTTTCTCGTGTGCGTGCATACCATTTTCTTTCTCCAGTAGGCTTTCCTCAGAGTCCCTGTTTCCTCCTGCCTTTGAAGGGTAGGTGTAGCCTCCTCATAATTACCCAGTGGTGTAAATAGCTGCAATACTATATGACTTCAACTCCATTCCTTTTGGTTCAGTGGGACTTTCTCTTTGCTCAGATTCTCAAAAGGGATGCATTGGGTTAAACTATTTTTGTTAATTAGGCTACATTAGTTGTAGGTCTCCAGCAGACATCTGGAAGGACTTCTTTAGGACAGTTTGACCTCCTTGCTTAAATTAACTTTAGATGCATGGGAGGCAGGTCTGTGAGAATTATTCAGAAGAGGCTACTGTGAACCTTGGTAAATTTCTAGGATGAAGGCTGAATATGATGGGGAGACAAACATCAACGTTTTTTCTAGTTTGTAATACTTTATTTACCTTTTTCTAGAAAAACCAAAAAAAGTTTGAAAACATTTTTTTTTTTTTTTTTTTTTGAGTTGGAGTCTCACTCTGTCGCCCAGACTGGAGTGCAGTGGCCGTTCCCGGCCACCGCAGCCTCGACCTGCTGGGCTCCGGCGATCCTTCCGCCTCAGCCTTCCAAGTAGCCGGAACTACAGGCGCGCGCTACCACGCCCGGCTAATTTTTTGATTTATTATAGAGATGAGGTCTCGCTTGCCCAGGCGGGTCTCGAACCCGCGGGCTCAGGCCATCCACTCACCTCAGCCTCCCAAAGTGCTGGGATTACAGGCTGAGCCACCGAGCCCGGCTTATTTTTAAAGCTCTTTTAAACATTGTCCAACAGTCTGTATTCCAGTCTTTTGCCTTAGTAAGAGAGAGTTCAACCCCAGTTAGTCTAAATTAGGGCAGGTTTTGGAAGATGGAAGCCAACAGTCCCTTGCGGGGACCACCTACTGTTTCTTCTTCAGAGAAGCCTTGGGGAATACACAGGATAACGCCAGCCGAGCGTAGACACTAGGACTTCGTGGAAAGCACTGGGCTGTCCAGACAAACTGCTACTCCTGGGGCTCAATTGTTTGCCTTCATCCTTTTATAGACTTTTATGAGCCTGATTCCAGGTACAAGAATACCAAGGTGTTCGTCCGTTTGAACCTTGCCTCTGGTGCTGGTGCCCTGTGACTGAATCCAGTCTCCGTGGAATGCGAGACTGTTTGTTTGTTAAATTACATTCATGCATTATTCATTCATGCATTCTCTTCTCTCCCCGCCTTGCCCACTGCCTCCATCCCCATCTCCTTCTGCTCCCTGGGGGTAGGAAACCCGGACCATTCTAAGGCTCATTAGGCCGTGGAATGTGGTGGTTAAGAGCATGAAGACGGCCGGGCTCCGTGGCTCAGCCTGTAATCCCAGCGCTTTGGGAGGCTGAGATGAGTGGATTGCCTGAGCCCGAGGGTTCGAGACCCGCCTGGCCAAGTTGGCGAGACCTCACCTCTACAATAAAAATCAAAAATTAGCCGGGCTTGGTGGCGCGCGCCTGTAGTTCCAGCTACTTGGAAGGCTGAGACGGAAGGATCGCCGGAGCCCAGCAGGTTGAGGCTGCGGTGGCCGGGAGCATGCCACTGCACTCCAGGCTGGGTGACGGAGTGAGACTCCAACTCAAAAAAAAAAAAAGAGCATGGAGTCAGCAGCCTCGACCAATTTCCAGCTTCTGCCTCCTATTGGCTATGAGACCTTGAGCAAGTCTCTCGGCCTCCCTGCTTTGGTTTCCTCATCTGCAAAATGGATATAATAATGGCACCAGCTTCACAAGGTGGTTATGATGATTTGTTGAATTAATAACTGTACATTTCTTAGAACAGAGCCTGGCCTAAGGGAAGCTACACCTCAATGTTTGTTAAATTACATTCATGCATTATTCATTCATGCATTCATTATTTATTAACATTGCCCTATTCTTTCACCCTTATTACCCTTTCACTTATTATCCATTCAAGTATTATTATTCATTTATTCCATTGGCACTGAAGCCTGGGCCCTGACTTCAATAATGGGGATACAAGGATGAACAAGGCAGAAAAGCTTTCAGCAAGGGACATTCACACCACGTTCAATCTGCACCATCTTGCAAGAAGCATCATTCCCACCTCTTAACACTTCACAAGCTGGGGCTTTGTCGAGGTTAAGGGACTGTCGCAGGCCTCACGGTGGGAGGTGGCAGAGCCAGGGTCTGAGCCTCGAGCCATCTCCCCTTGCCAGACCCCAGGCCTCCTGGGTGCATTTGACATGTTCACTCTCGGGCTCCGAGATGCCCAATGCCCCATCTGGTCTGCCGGGGGCAGATGGGAGCCATGGGAAGGAGCTGTGGTCGCAGGAAGACTGGAGTGATCCACGGAGGTATCCTTGGGCTCCCGATTGCAGAGAGATGGCTGGAAAAACCACCCATGGATCACACTTCTGGAGCAGCCTGCTGGGCGTTAATGGTAGAGACACTTGGTGGGTGTGGGATTAGCAATCCCTTGGGCATTCAACACAGTCGTTGCTTTGCAGAGTCTGCCCTCCTGGAGAGCAGAGCAGCAACGTCTACTAGACTGAGGCATAGACTGAATGTTTGTGTCCCAAATTCTTATACTGAAAACTGATCCCCAAAGTGTTAGGAGGTGTGCCGGTGGGAGGTGATTAGGTCATTAGAAAGAGTTCTCATGAATGGGATGAGGGCCCTTATAGAAGAGGCCTCGGAGAGCTCTCTGGCCCCTTCTGCCATGTGGGGACACAGCAAGAAGGTGCTGTCTGTTAGCCAGGAAGATCCCCTTCTCCCCTATATTGGGTTCAGTAGCGCCCCCCACCCAGCTCAAATTCTTATCCACATGGGACCTCAGAAATAGGATTTTTGCAGGTGTAACTAACTTTAAAATGGGGCCAAAATGGATTAGCGTGGGCCCTGATCCAATGTGACTGGTGTCCTTAAAAGAAGAGGAAGAAGAGTGGACAGCCAGAGACAAAGATGCAAAGAAAAAGGTCACATGAGGCTGACAGAGGTGAAGACTGGCGTAATGCTGCCCCAAGCCAAGGAACATCAAAGGGTGCCAGCAACCCCCCGGGCTGAAAGGGGCCTGGGACAGATTTTCCCTGAAGGCCGACACCTTGATTTGGAACTTCTGGCCTCCAGCACCTTGAAGGGACACATTTCTGTTGTGTTAAACCATGTGGTCTGTGCTGCTTTGTTATGGCAGTCCCAGGAGGCCAGCACAGCCCCTTGTCCCTCTTGACCCCACCAGCATGAAGCAAGGACAGCAGTGTTGGCTGCAGTGGGACGTGCTTGTCTCATTATTTGCGCTCTCTACTCTGAAGAATGGGCCCAACCAGGGCAGATCAGACTTGCAGCCCAGAGCACAGGGCGTGTGGGGGATGGGGCAGGGGAGCAGGCTTTGGGAGAGGGGAGGCAGAGGAAGATGACCCTCTGGATGCTGGTAGAGATGGCTGGTCCCCTCTGGCCATGGACAGAGTTGTGCCCCTCTGGACATCACTAGGTCTGAGCCCAGGACACCAGCTCCGAGGCCATTGGCGATGAGGCTGCTGATTCTGGAGTAGGGGCTGCTGATTCTGGAGTAGGGATCAGGGCTGGAACTGTTGATTTGTAAGCTGCCCAAATATAGAAAAATACAGGATTCTGTGGCCTGATGATAGACTCAGCCTTGTCTGCCTACAGGTCCTCTTCTGGCGGAAAGATTTCTGCTTTGAGGTCCAGCAAAGAGGAGAGGTGTCGTGTCT
The DNA here is from genome assembly GCA_963574415.1 of Tarsius wallacei. Classification (NCBI taxonomy): domain Eukaryota; kingdom Metazoa; phylum Chordata; class Mammalia; order Primates; family Tarsiidae; genus Tarsius; species Tarsius wallacei. Next base: position 5,915 of record CAUYQG010076753.1, on the reverse strand, counting down.
GTTTCAGCCAGTGTCCCTCTGGTCCCTGCGTACATCCTGCTATAAATTTGACAGTTATTTTCATGAATCCCTGCACAAAAGTAAGATTCTAATGAGCACTGATTTCTACATGATTTAACACACTCCAGATTCTTGCAATTTTGATTGATGTGCAATTTGCACTTTTATAATAAGTGAGGTTGGTAGATGCATATTCCCGGCATGTGAGTAAAGGCAGAATGTGCAGTAGTTCCTCCTTTACCCACTGTTTCACTTTCCAAGGTTTCAGTTACCCACAGCCAATCGTGGTCCAAAAATATTAAGTAGAAAATTCCAGAAATAAATAATTCATAAGCTTTAAGTTGCTGTTCTGAGTAGCATGATGAAATCTTGTGCTGTCCTGCTCCCTCCTGCCCATGAAGCTTCCCTTTGTCCAACACATCCATGCTGTCTACACTACCTGCCCATTAGTCACTTGGTAACACTTGGGTATGGGATCCAAAAAGCCTACCATATAGGGTTTAGTACTATCTGTGGCTTCGGGCATCCACTAGGGATCTTGGAATGTATCCCCCACAGATAAGGGGGGGACCACTGCACATTATTACATCTCAATATTCCTCTAGGTGCACGCGGTCTGCATGTTTTAATTTTTTATCTCTGGGCCTCACTCCAGTTTGCTAAAATAGCAGAATTTGCTTAGCTGCAGCCCAAGTTTGGGATAGCGCTTTTTTCAAAGGTCTTGGAACATTAATTCTAGAGGAGTGTGCAGACAACAGCAGGACAGGCAGTGCCCCAGGCAGCAACTGCCCTGGGTCTGTGTTAACCAGTTAGTGCCTAGAACGCCCGCTGCTTACTCCAAGGAAAAATGGCAATCCTGCTTACTCCAAGGAGAAATGGCAACCCATTTCCATGACAAACATTGGTGAACAATAGCTTTGTAACCACTGAGTACTCTGAGTTAATTAGCTTACTTACTTCAGCGTGTAGGTCTGGCAGTACCGTGCGACTTAGCCTACTCCGGCCCGTCCGTCACCTTGCACTTGAGCTCCCAAAGACCTCATCATCATGTGCAGGAAATGGTCAACAGAGGACTGAGCAGCTGGCCTGGACTTCCACCATCAGGGCACCAGGGAGTACCTCTCTCCCCATCAAGGGGCAAAGGCCAAAAGCTAGGACAACCAACAGACCCAGGTAAGGTACCCAAGTGCCACTGCGGTGGGGCAGCTGAATGTTCACTGGGAGGGAGTCCCGGGCAGTGGGTGGGAGTAGAGCCTGTGGGAGCCAAGGGCACAGAAAGTCTGTGGGGTTTCTTCGTGCAACCTGATAACTCAGCTGCTGGGGAAGACCCAGGGCTGGCGACTCTGATGACACGAACTTCTTGAAGTAAACATCCACCGTGACCTCTGCCACCACAGGGCTGAAGCTCCAACAAGCTGCCTAACTTCCGGATGGCTCAGCCTCCTGTGGCTAGCACTTCCCCCCAGTCTAGCTGGCCAACAGCACTCTAACTTGCGGGCCTCTGGGACAGCCCAGCCTGGTTCATCAGTCTCAGTGGCCGCCATCAAGGTGGGCTGGTCCCCAGCCTGGACACCCTAGACCCTGCGATGGCTTCACAGGGAGCTGGTAATAGCTCGTCTTTGCACCCAGACTGCCTGCCCCCCCAATTCATATGGTAAAGTTCTAACCTCCAATGTGTTGGCATTTGGACATGAGGCTTTTGGGAGATGGTTGGTTAGATGGGGTCATGAGGGTGGGGCCTTCATGATGGGATTAGTGCCCTTCTAAAAAGAGACACCACAGGGTTCAATTTTCCTCTCTTGTTGCCATGTGGGGACACTGAGAAGGCGGCAAGCCAGGAAGAGAGCCCTCACCAGAATCTGATATGCTGGCACCCAGACCTTGAACTTCCAGCCTCCAGAACTGAGAGAAATACATTTTTGTTGTTTAAGTCACCCAGTCTGTGGTATTTTGTTACGGCAGGCCGAGCCAACTAACACACCCCTGTGTTTGTGGTAGGCAGATGTTATAGACTGAACTGTGTTCCCCCAAATTCGCATGCTGAAGTGCTAACCCCCAGTACCACAGAATGTGACTGTGTTTGGAGATACGGTCTTTACAGAGTTATCTAACTTAAAGCGAGGCCATTGTCATGGGCCCTAGTCCAATATGACCGATGTCCTTGCAAGAGATTAGGACACAAGTCACTTACTGAGGGAAGACCATGTGAAAACACAGGGAGAAGATGAACATTTATAAACCAAGGAGAGAGGCCTCAGAAGAAACCAAACTTGACGACACCTTGTTCTTGGACTTCACATCTCCAGAACTGTGAGAAAGTAAATTTCTGTTGTTTAAGTCCCCAGTCCGTGGTGCCTTGTCACAGCAACCCCAGGACACTAATACAGCAGGGCAGCCTGCTGGATGGACCCCAACAAGCCCCATCTCCCGTACCCATGCCCATGTTGGTCAGGGTGTTCCAGAGAACAGAACCATTAGGATATTTATGTGTCTATATTAACAGGTTTATTTTAAGGAATTGGCTCACACAATCGTGGAGTTGGCAGGTCTGAAATCTGTAGGGCAGGCTGGTGACTCAGGCAGGAGTGGATGCTATAGTCTAGAGGAAGAATTCCTACTCCAGGAAACCTCAGTTTTGCTCTTTGGGTCTTTCAACTGACTGGGCAAGACCTGCCCACGTTATTAAGGGCTGTCTACTTGATTTACAGTTGTCTGACTGGTAGGCGTCAACCACCTCTAGACATCCTTTAGCAGCAATATCTACATTCGCGTCTGATGACATCACTGGGTACTACTGCCCAGCCCAGGTGACCCAGAGGACTGATCGGAACAATGACCTCATATGATGCCCTCCCCATGCGTGTGGGCCGAGCCTGATGATTCACCTATCAGGACTGTGGCTTTTTCTCTCACTCTCTCTGCTCCAAGGGAAGCCAGCTGCCACACTGTGAGGTCACCTGTGGAGAGGCCCATGTGGCAGGGAGGACTCTGGCCACCGGTCAGCAAAGATCCAAATCCTGCCAGCAGCCACACGAGTGGCAGGGCCCTCCCTCCACTGAGCCCGGAGATGACTGCAGTCCCACCAATACCCTGAGAAGCCAGTGAGGGACTTTGCAGCAAAGGTGCCCGGCCAAGTCCACAGCATTCCTGACCCATAAAAGCTGAGACAACGGATGTGTGCTGTTTTGAGTTGCTAGATGGAGGTGGCTTGTTACGCAGCGATGGGTGACTGATCCACCATCCCGAGCCCCCTCAGCTAGCTGCTCTACCTCAAGTGGGCTACCCGCAGACTCCCAGGAGGCCTGGACACCTCCTCCTCCTCCTCCTCCTCCTCTGTGCCTTTAGTGATTGCTGTCTGCCTGCATCACCTGTGCGGTCCGTCCCGGGCCCAGCCTTTTGCCACTTGGCGGCATTGTTCACTTTTCCAGACTCTGATATTATCTCTGGGGTAATAGATTTGAAGAAGTGGCTCCTCGTCTCCTCACGGAAGGCCCCCTCCATTCGTCCCGTCTCCCCCTATCCGGTTAGAGGAAGCTTTGGCACACCCCCCTGGCCGCCTTCACCTCCTTCCCAGAACCAGCTTCAAGAGAGGAGCCTGTGCTTGGCTGAAGGCTCCATTGTCACCGACTTGACATTCTTCATCGTTTTTGAGCCCAGGCCCTCCATTTTCATTTGGCACCAGGGGCTGTACATTTTGCAGCTGGTCCTGCTCCTTCTATACTGAATTGTCTGTGTTCCGCCTCCTTCTGGACTGCAGGCTACTGAGGAGGGTTATTTTGTTTTGTTTACGCCTGGGTTCCCAGAAAAAGCTTGCCAATGGAATGGGGACATAAAACTGAAGTAGAAAGAATGATGCTTTCAAGCAGCAGAGGCTGGATCCAGAGCCTGATCAGGTAGATTCACAGTCAGTGCTTTCTCTGATCGGAGGCCTGAGGAGACCCCCTCGGCTGGCTCTGGGTCAGTGCCTCTCAAAGTGGCTGCTGGGAGTGGCACAGCCTGTTTGCTGATCTGGGGCACTGAGTGTCACAGGCCGCTGGAGTATCTGCTTGGAAACTGTACTCTCCAGGGAAGCACTTAGCAGCTGGGTTGGCACTTGAATATCCTAAAATCACTACCACAAGATTCGTCTGGGGTAGATTTTCACACATACGAATGAAACGTTACTTTGCTCGCGCTGAGAGCTTGGCAGAAAATCGTTTGGGCAACAACCCGGGTGGGGCGTGCGAGGAGTGTGGGCGAGAGACAGGGCTGGTCCAAATGAGAGAGGCCTGTCTCAGGGCCCGGTGTGGAGCGGGGAGGGGAGGGTAGACTTCTGTTTCCATCAGACAAAGAAGGTGAAGGCGATGAACCAGAGCCCAGGCACTCTCCGTTAGCGCTCGTGTGTCAGGTGCAAAACATAAGGTACAAACAAAAATAAATTCTTGGTTTTGGCACTTTAATTTCCTCCTTTTCTCCCGAGGCTCCTGACTGAGCAGCTGTTCACCACGAAGGGGTCATAAGAGGTTGGAGGAGGGGAGGAGTCACAGAAATGTAACCGGATTAACCATGTTTCTAGTTCCTGTAAATTGATGTTTTGACATCCACCCTGCAGGCATATGCCAGGCACACCTTGTTCTGGAAAGCCCCATGATATGCCCTCATCACTGCGCCTTGGCCTCCCACCCACCCCCCCATCACCTCCCCACACTGTCTCCACTCGGGAATCCTATCCGGTCATTTGGCCATGAGGCTTTTGGGAGATGGTTAGGGTTAGATGAGGCCATGAGGGCGGAACCCTCATGATGAGATTAGTGTCCTTAGGAAAAGAGACACCACAGGGCTCAATTTCTCTCTCCTGGTGCCATATGGGGACACGTGAGGTGTGCTTTCCAGACACAAACCAGCCATTCCAGAGCACACACCCTCAACCACCTCCTCTATGGGGCTAACACTCTGGGCTACTCTCCATCTGCCCTCCTCGCTGTAGGACCAGGTACCAGACAACCAGGGACATCCTCTATGCCCCAGCGCACACTGAAATGATTCAAACTGGCCGTTAAAGCCTGCTTACCCTACCTTGCCCATTCCTGCGTGTGGAAACCACAGTAAAGGTGTCTGCCCCAAGTTCCCTCCTCTCCCTTTGCCTTGGGAATGACCCTGGTGCTCCCTCGTGTGGCTCCCCGGTGGCATAACGTGTGTTTCCTCTCTTGGGAACTGTGAGTAATAAACTGTCTTTTCAGGGGCAGTTGTCTCCTGACCTGTTGGCCTTACTATACCTCAGATTTTATATTAATACACTATATTCTAAAACATTAACAAACACTCAGCTTCTTCCCCATTGCCAGGATAGGCAGAAGAATTTTTGAAGTGCTGCTTTTTTCACCCACTTCTCTCTCCCTCCCTCTCTCCTTTCTCCCTCCCTCCTTCCCTTCCCACCTCCACCCATCCATCCATCCATCCATCCATCCATCCAATATTTATTGAGCAGTGTGGTGGTTTCAAAACATCTCCCATAGTACAGGTTGTCCTATTTTTTTTTTTTTTGAGTTGGAGTCTCACTCCGTCGCCCAGACTGGAGTGTAGTGGCCACTCCCAGCCACCGCAGCCTTGACCTGCTGGGCTCTGGCGATCCTTCCGCCTCAGCCTTGCAAGTAGCTGGAACTACAGGCGTGCACTACCACACCCGGCTAATTTTTTTATTTATTGTAGAGATAAGGTCTCACCAAGTTGCCCAGGCGGGTCTCAAACCCGCGGGCTCAGGCAATCCACTCACCTCAGCCTCCCAAGGCGCGGGATTACAGGCTGAGCCACCGAACCTGGCTTTTTTTTTTTTTCAGTTTTCTTTGAGTTGGGGTCTTATTCTGTGGCCCAGGCTGGTGTGCAATGGCATGATCATGGCTCACTGCAGCCTCACTCTGCTGGACTCAGGCAATCCT
>CAUYQG010076749.1:0-33828 GCA_963574415.1 Tarsius wallacei | reverse complement strand
TTTTTTGAGTTGGAGTCTCACTCTGTCGCCCAGACTGGAGTGCAGTGGCCGCTCCCGGCCACCGCAGCCTCGACCTGCTGGGCTCTGGCGATCCTTCTGCCTCAGCCTTCCAAGTAGCTGGAACTACAGGCGCGCGCTACCTCGCCCGGCTAATTTTTTCGATTTATTGTAGAGATGAGGTTTCGCCTGCCCAGGCGGGTCTCGAACCCGCGGGCTCAGGCAATCCACTCACTTCAGCCTCCCAAGGCGCGGGATTACAGGCTGAGCCACCGAGCCCAGCTTGTCTTGCTATTTTTAAAAATTTTTTGAGCTGGCATCTCACTCTGTCTCCCAGGCTGGAGTGCAGTGGCACGATCACAGCTCACCACAGCCTCCAGCTCCTGGGCTCGGGTGATCCTTCTGCCTCAGTATCCCAAGTAGCTAGGGCTACAGGCCTGCACCACCATGCCTGGCTAATTTTTTTTGTTTGTTGTAGAGATGAGGTCTTTCTATATATGTTGCCTAGGCTTTGTCCTGCTCATTTGGGACTGATTATTTTAGAATATCTGTTGTTTCTCCCTTATCAAGTATGAGTATTATACTATTCTCTTTCTCTTTCCTCTCTAATTTTTAATGCAGTTATTGTTAGTTCTTCTGTTGATTTCTATTGTTGAATCTTTAAGTAATATCATTAAATCTTCTTTTTCTGTTCTATCAACTTTGGACCTTGCTTCTTAATACCCCATTGCTTAGATGAGGATTTTAGCACACAAGTTTTTCTTTTCTACTTTCTCTTCCTCCTTTTTAGCTCCATGAGAATTTCTGCTCTTGGACTTCATTGACATTATCCATATTGGTCAATACTTATTCTTATGTTAATCTTCTTTTATCTGTGCTAACTAAAGTGGGTTTCTGTTCTTCAGACTCTAAAAGAGCTCATATGGTAATGATTTGGATCATATCATTTATATAACTAAATATCTTGTATTTTTATGTACTCTGATGCTATCATGAGCATTTTCCTGTTTTTAGACTGTTATCCTTCATGGTCGCATATTGTTCTACTGTTTTAGAGATGCACTGAAGCTTGACGTTGGCTTTTTAGCCAGAATATGCTATTCGGCTTTGGTTCAGGCTTAGTTTTTGGGAGCCCAGATAGAGAAATGCCTGCTTCAGTATTGTTTCTGACATTCTGAACTTGAGTGTGAGTCATGATTGTGTAATCATTTAGCTTACCAGCATAGACTCTCATGTCTGTAAATTGAACATGTGCTATAAGGATTTGTTGTAAATATTGGAGTATCAGAATATTGGGATAAACAAATATAGATATGTTTTATTCTAGATGTAAATTGGAATAAAAATATCTTTTATGTGGTTTATTCAGTTAAATATCTCAGTCAAATGAAGTTATTTTAAGAGTAAAATTCTGCAATAATTAACATGATTGTAAAACTATTAATTTCATATATAAAATTACTAAATACTTTTAGATAATAGGAAAAAATGCAGGTTAAAATGCATAATAAGAGAATATATTAGCTAGATTACTTCAGAAAGAACTGTATACTTTAAACCTAAAATATTTAAAACATGAAATTATAATACAAAATGGATAAATACAGAATAGATAATGTAATGTTAATCTTTATAGATGTATTTAGTGTTCGACAATTCATAACATTAAGCAAAATAACCTTTAAGAACTGTATATTTAGTTTTTAGTTGTCTGATCCCATTTAGGTTATGAGTTGTTCAAGAAAGGTTCTATTTGGAAATTCTTCACATTTTATGAAAATGAATAAAGAGCAGAATGTCAATTTTACTCTCTTGAAATGTCACGAAGAGAAAAACGCCAAATCACAAAAAACAAAATTTATCATGAACTGTCTTCTATCCAGGCACAGTATTGGCCAATACTTGAGTTATACTTGTTATATACCAGGGACTGTTCTTCATGTTCTTTCTCTGTTAACTCATTTAATTCTCCCGACAGTCCCCGAGGTGTGACTATTGTTGGCTCGTTCTACAGATGAAGAATGAAGGCGCAGAGAGAAAAAGTTATTTGTCCAAGGTCACGCAGGGAGAAAATGACAGAGCAGGGTTTGAAACCAGGCAATCTGACTCGAGTCCCCATTCTTAACCATGGTATGATCTATTAAATGAGATATGCCCAGGAAATACTTAGATGGAGTTCCTGACCTGTGGTAAGCATCCATTAAAAGCTCCTTTTTTTTTCCTTTGAAACAGAGTCTTGCTCTGTCACCCAGGCTGGAGTAGAGTGGTGTGACTGTAGCTCACTGTAGCCTCAGTGGCTCTACTGGATTCAGGTGGTCCTTCTGCTTCAGCCTTCTGAGTAGTGAGGACTACGGGTGCACACATGACTGTAAAAAAACTCTTATATTTCATCAGTTGCTGGAATGGGGTGGGGATGTCGGAGTGGGGAGAGGGAGGAGATGATGACTTATTTAACTCTCACTGTCCAGCCTTTGAAGGGTGTGTATGGCCAGGAGGCCAAGAAGCCAGCTGACTGGGAGAGTACAAGGTAACAGAAGCCTATGTCAAAAGCCTCAGCCCTGTCATGGCTATAGCTTGAGGCCAGGAACCCCCGGTGGTGCACAGGCTGCTGTGCCTAGGTTCCATCGCTGGTTTTCCTTCTCATTTGGAAAGACTGTCCCTGAAGATGGCTGCAGTATTCTGTTTCATTGACATCAGGTGCATTAGTTTCTAGCTTTGCTGGCGAGGACTGCGGGGGGAATGGGAATGTGGCATCTTATCAGAGCATTGAGCTTGGGGGTGTTGTGCAGACCTATCTCTACCCCCAGCGGAAAAAGGGCTAATTAGAGCTCCTTAGAGGATACTTGTAAGGACTCTACAGAGGAAAGCTTAGTACAGCCCAAGGGAGTTTTCTTTAAACTGAGGGAGTTTTGGAAACTGAGGATCTTGGTTGGGGGGAGGGGAGACTAGCAACCCATAGGCAAAAATGAAATTCTTTCCCAAGAGCAATCAGTGCCAGTTTATTGCAATTAACTAAGAACTGCAAACTGCAAGCTGCTGAGAAGTGACTGAGGAGGAGTACTGGCACAGATGTTGAAGACCAGAAGAAATTTAAGCAGCACTAATAGCAGTGGTGGAAGCTGAGACAGCTGCTTTACTTGTGCCTAAGTGTTCATCATCCATTAACCATCTCCTCTATGCTGCGCTCTCTAAAATGTGTGCAAATCTTAGTTACTCATGAACTGCTAACATTAATGTTTTGTTACTTTGATGGGGTCATGCTTTATTTATTTTAAAAGCCCAATTAGTGTGTCTTTCTTTTGCCAGTAACCTCAGGCACTACAGTGTGGCTGAGGCTGCCAGAATTCTAGACTTAGAATCTAATAGAAAACACACCTCCACTAGAACACCAAGAATACCAGCCTTACAAGTCCAAACCTAGAAAACGGTGGCATGTTGCCTCTAAGTTTTATTTTTGGTCCTTCTCCCAACTCCTAGGGTTCAGGGATTACCTAGCACCCCTTACTGCTCCTCCTCATAGGAAGTGACTCTTGAATTTTTGTCCAGTCACTCATCCTAATTCCTGTTCCCAAGTCTCCTTCTCGTATGCTCTTTCTCAGGATCCTGCTGTATGACCAGCTGGCTTTGCTGATTTGGAAACTGGGAAAAGTTCAGATGCTGTTCTTGGTCTAAGAAGTGTGTTCAGGCCGGGCTTGGTGGCTCAGCCTGTAATCCCAGCTCTTTGGGAGGTTGAGGTGAGTGGATTGCCTGAGCCCACAGGTTCGAGACAAGCTCAGGCAACTTGGCAAGACCTCGTCTCTACAACAAATCAAAAACTAGCCAGGCATGGTAGCGCGCACCTGTAGTTCTGGCTACTTGGAAGGCTGAGGGGGAAGGATCACCGGAGCCCAGCAGGTCGAGGCTGTGGTGGCTGGGAGCATGCCACTGCACTCCGGTCTGGGGGACGGAGTGAGACTCCAACTCAAAAAAAAAAAAAAGTGTGTTCAGAAGCATTAAGACATATCCAGTCTGGGTTCACAGGAAGTTAGCAGTAGTCCTGCAGGGGATATTGTGAGCATCTGATGAATTTGTAGGTCTGTTTCGGTAAGTAGCTTCATGGCACACTTTTTTTCCCCCTTGACCCATGGGAAGAGACAGCATGCTTCTATAATGCTAAACAAAATTATGGGAGGCCATTGTTTTGGACTGAGCTCATACACTAGGCCCCAGCAGACCAGACCCAACCAAAATGGAGTCATTCATATTAAGTGTGACATAATCAGACTGGAACTTTAAGGAAGCAAATAGAGTCAAAACAGGACTTCTTCCCCCCCCACCACCAAATCTCCTGAAAACAGGAGATTCTAGCATAATAAGGAAGTCCTCCCTGCTCTAACCCTTATACAAATGAAACCTGATGTTAATTAATCAGTTTTTTCCCTCTATTGCTGTTTCCTTGATTCCAATTTACAAAACTCACTTTTCTGCTATTCCCAGGTGGAATTTGTGGCCAAACGAGTCCATTTACAATGGTGACAGAGTGATGTCAATGTTCATCCAGTAGGAGACACACTGTACTCTCGTTTTTGAGAGGTTGACCAAAAGGAGAGAATTGTTAAATTTAGTTCAGCTCTAAGCTGCCTCCTTAACATATTTTAAGTTCAGCCTATGGGTTTCTCCATACACAGTGTACTGGAACCTAACTGGATGTGTAGATAAACTACAAGCTACTCTTGTGCTAACCATGGAGTTTTGGCCACTCAAATGTGGCCAATTGTTCAAACGGGGTTCAAATGAGGCAAACACTGAGCTGTAACCAATCCAGCTGTTTCTGCACCTCACTTCTGTCTTCTGTATATCGCTTTCCTTTTTCTGTTCATAAATGTTATCCAACCATGTGGCAGCCCCAGAATTGCTCTAAACCTAGTTTGGTTTTGGGGGTTGCCTGATTCTTTGCTCAATTGTTCTTTGCTCAATTAAATTCTGTTAGACTTAACTTGTCTTCATGACACTTTTAAAATTTAGAATAATCCATAATTATAAGTAAAATGCAATTTAATCTGAAATTAAGGCATACAAAGGAGCAACTTAGATATATTTAAAATATTGCTGCCATGACTTGTTGAGCTGCATTACTTTTGTGTTAGGCAACCTCCAAGATGGCTCCCAAGGATCTGGCCCCTGGTTTTCACGGCCTTGTATTGTCCCCTCCTACACCATTCCAGGGTTGGTATGTGGGACCAATCACATACAGCACAAGTAATGGTGTGTCACTTTTCAGATTAGATTGTGGTTTCTGTCTTGAGCTCTCTCTTCCTCCCTTGTTAGTTTGTTCTCTCTCTCTTTCCATTTCTGTCTCTCTCTGTTCAATCACCGCTCTGGTTGAAGCCAGTTTCTGTGTCATGAAGAAATGCAGCAGCCTATGGAGCCAGGCCCCTGTGGTGAGGAATTGAGGCCTCCAACCAACAGCCAGAGAGGAACTGAGACTGCCAACAACTTTGTGAGTTGGGAGCAGATTCTCCAACCCCAGTTGGGCTGTTGGAAGGCTGCAGCCCTCATGGATAGCTGGATTGCAGTCTGGGGAGCTCCTGAGCCAGAACCATCCAGCTAAACCAATCCTGGATTCCTTAGAAACTGTGGTGTGAGACAACATATTAGCTGTTTTAAGATGCTAAGTTTTCGTTAATATAATTGGTTGAATAGTGTCCCCCTCTAAAAATTTATGCACACCCTGAACCTCAAAATGTGGTCTTATTTGGAAATAGGATCTTTGAAGATGTAATTAGTTAAAATGAGGTTATATTGGGGTTGAATGCATCCTGAGTCCAGTGCCTGGTGTCCTTATAAAGAGAGGAGAGGACACACAGAGACATAGGCAAGGAATCATGTGATGACAGAGGTAGAGATTGGCGTGATGCAGCTGCAGGTCAAGAACACCAAGGATTGCTGGGAGCTACGAGAAGCTAGGAAAGAGGCAAGGAAGAATTCTTTCTGAGAGTTGTCAGGAGAGATCATGGCCTGGCTAACTCTCTGATTTTGAACTTTCAGCTTCTGGAACTGAGAGAGAATACATTTCTGTTGCTCTCAGTCACCCATCTTGTTGTAATTTGTTATGGAAGCCCTGGAAAACTAAGAGTAATTTATGAGGCAACAATGGATCACGGGTGCAATTAGGTAACTAAGTTACTCCTATATGATATTCATTGACTTTTCAATGACTATGAAAACAAACACTTGTTTCTTTAGACCATTTTTTTTTTCTGTTTTGGGGTGGCAATTTTGCAAAACTTCATCTGGAACTGCCTTCTTTGTCAGGACAAGAGGGATGAGAAAAATTAAGCTATAATACATTGGGACATATAAAGCAGACAACTTCATACCCAGAACCTGTGATCTACAGGTCTGTGCCTGAAACACAGCAATGCTGATATGTTTGTTTTAGCCTAGCTTTATCACAGAGGGGAAGAAAAATACAGTGGTGCTTTTATAATTGTATGCCCTGTGTTAGGGAGTATACATTTTGACTAAACAGTCTGTCTAGACGCTAACGACATCAAATCCCTGCTTGGAATTTTATACATATGTGAGTGGAAGAATTTGACTAGCTTCTGACGCTATAAGCGCCCAAACTCATGTCTCCTCTGCTACCCACATGCTTCCAATGCTGCTCATTTGCATGTCATGATGTGAACTCTGACCCCGCGTCTCTGTGTTGTAAAGAACAATGAGTCAGCACAGTGGGCGACAGGAGTGTCCCTGGAAACCATCCGTACACCAGGTTGGCTAGGAATGGCTTAATATACATAGAAGTGACTAAGAGATACATAGAAAAGCTCAAAGTAAATATCCCTGGCATAGCTAACCCTTAGCAGATACCTAAGATGCCCTTTCCCCGGGAAAGAAGCATTCTCTCTTCCTTGGCATTATGGGCTCCAGGATGATTAACGGGCAGTGCTGCCAGTGGCCATTTTTGTCACACTGTGAAGAACTCCTACCAGAGAATGAAGCATGCCCAAGAAAAGCAGAATTAAGATACGCATTTTAGGGGAGAGGGAGGGGAATGTTAATTTCTAGTGACATCCCTAGATCCAGTTGTGTCTGAAACCAAATTTAGCTTTTCAGTTGTATGAGCCAATACATTACCCCTCCCTGTTTTTGCTAAACTGAACTTGAATTGTCTTTTTCACTGTGGCATTCTAACTCCAAGAACCTGGCACATGAGGCAATGAATAAATATTTGTTGAATAAATGAATATCTTGGGGTTCTGTCACTTTAAAGCAAAGGAGATCTTACTAAATCAGGGAGATTTAAATTATATGTGTGTATGCATGTACACAAGTATATGTATACCTGTACATTTCTATATATGTAATTATAATTATAATAAAGGTAGACTTGAAGTGCTGTAGACCAAGTGCTAGAGGTAGGTCACTGATAAGCACACATGGTTAGTTAAATAGAGAGGGAGAGCACTCTTCACACAATAAACAAAGGCCTAGAGGAAGGAATGCACCGGGCAGCTCAGAACATGGGCGTGCAGTGGATGGAGGTAGTGAGTTTCTGAAGTAGGTGAATGGGGTTGATGCTGAGAAGGCAGAGTTAGTCCATCTCTGAGAACTTTGAATAAGGAGCTGAAGAACTTGGAATTTATTTAGTAGCCAGTGAGGAACCAATGGTGATTTTGAGCAAATAAGTGAGATATCATTCCTCATGGGTAGTTTCATTTGAACAGAAAACCCAAAGCTTCTACCTAAAGGATATACTCTTACTTAGTAAGAATTCGGGGCCATAGAGCAGGTTAGTAAAGATTTTTGTGAAAGAATATTCAAATTACACCCTGTAGTCCACTGCCATCTTTTGACTAGTCATTCTTCTGTGATAATCTGGGGTTAAATCCAGTCATTTCTCAAAAACCTATTTGTAACTTTTGCTACTCAAAAATGGAAATATGAAGGCCTGAAGGGAGATAAAAGAAAGAAAACCAAGAAGAATCAAGAAAATACTTTTTTAAAACTTCAGGTCTATTTTAATTTTTGGAAAAATTTAAAGTGCTGAATAAAATATTTGAGATACATTTTCAGTAGTGATAAAGTGATCAGATGTTATAGAAGAGAAACAGCTTCTAAATACCTTTTTGAAGAAGCAGAAATTGTGTGAATAGCTCAGAAGCTAAGGCCAAATTATGTAAACTGGTTGGAGCCTAGGATAAGTAAAATAGATTAGACAGGAAAAAATAGGGTGTGCACAAATTAGATAGGGAGTTTTGAGAAAAAAATGATAATTTTATAAGAAATTTGAGTTATAGTATATAACATACTTTACCCTTAGCTGAGGAAAATGACTATAAATAGTGTAAATGTATTGCATTTATTTTGGCTGTTCTGCAATCTCTAGCCAATCTATAGGAGTGAAAAATAGGGTTTTCCTTTTGATTTTGAAAATTTTCAGAAATTTGAAGTTTCTAGTTTCCAGGTATCCTGCTATTTCTCCTGCACTTACATCAATTTTCTTTCTTTTTTTTTTTTTAGTATCTTTTGTAAAGATGCATTTATTACTTATAAGTAAATTTTTAGAAAGGGTCTAATTTTTTGCTTTCCTCTCTCTTAAACTGTTTCTTGCTTTGTTATCTATGATAGATAAAAAAAAAAAAATGATCATAAGTGTTAACACTTTCTTTTTGGGAGGAAAGATACTTTGTGCCACTCAGCTCCTAGCCTTTGTGGGTAGAGAAGGCACAGGATGAGACTCAATAATGAGATCCCTGGCGCAGTTGGGAGCAAATTGCTGAGATAAGAAAGAGACTGGGGAAACATGGGGAGATTTCAGACACTACTGGAGGTAGTTGGGATGGGTAAGCATACTTTTAAAAAGTGTTTATTTGGGATAAAACATGTCATGGCTGGGTGAGGTAATTCACACATGTAATCCTAGCATTTTGGGAGGCCAAGGTGGGAGGTTTGCTTGAGCCCAGGAGTTCGAGACCAGCCTGGGCAATATAGTGAGATCTCATCTCTACAAAAATTGAAAAATTAGCTGGATGTGGTGGCATGTGCCTGTACTTCCAGCTACTGGAGAAACTGAGGCAGGAGGTTGAGGCTGAAGTGAGCCATGATCATACCACTGCACTCCAGCCTGGGAGACAGAATGAGACTTCAACTCAAAAAAAATAATGTTATATCCACCTCTGAATCCCTTAGACATTTTCATAAATATGTCCCATTTCCATTTATTGCTATTACAGTCAGATTTGTGAATGTGCATGAGTTTGTCTAATTTGTCAATATGTCATGATTGGATTCAAGATGAGAGGAGAGTTCCTTAAGATGGCCCAGTTTTATTTGGGTTACCTTTTTTTTTTTTTTTTTTTTTGGTAAAGCATGCCATATTATGGCATTTAAAACTATCAAAAGAAGACTTTCTATAAAAAAGGGTCAAGACAACAACCAGAAAACAGTATTTTTGTTCTCTAGTCCCTCTTAAATTTTTCTCATATTGTTTAGTGTTCTGGATTCTGTGTTGCTTGACATATGACCATTAACTTGTCCTCTCTGCTGTCATGTGGACTCTACCAGTTTCCTCCTTTCTAGTGAGCTTAGATGATGTCTCCAAGGTCGCTGCAGTATCGTGGTCACCATCGCGTCAGAGGCATCCACTCAAGGCTTTGCTGCTGGTATCCATCAAGCTGCGGCTGATGCAGGAAAACGTGACTAACGTCATCTGGAGATGTTGCCACCACTGCCTTGTGAAGGGGTTTCTAATGCCTTTGAGACTACCATGGTGCTACCCACAGTTGATATTGTCTTTGGCACTTCCCCTTCCAGATGCAGGTGTTGGCTGTTCCCTGCTTCAATTGCTGAATCCATTCTGTTCCCTTTTGAGTTTTACCTTAGTTCATCTCTCCGGAATTCAGATGTAAGTACACAGTTGTAGGACATGCTGGCTTGCCTCAAAAATACTCTTTCACACTGGCTTGTCCTGGGACCTTTCTTAGATGTTCTGACTCTCCCTTACCTTAGGACACGCTCTGTCCCAGGAGATGCTTCCCCCCTTCCATGGGAGGTCATCACACCCTTGGTCATAATTAGACTTGTCTACACATCAACACAGGTTTAGGTCCTCAGGGTGAGATTACAGCTACATAGACAACAGTCTCTATAGTTCTTTCATTAGTATTCTCTTCTCTGATGAAATATGGTAATGAGCATACTATTAGGATAATTAGGTTGCTGTCTCATACTCAATAAAAATTCCAGCTTGGAAAAAGAGATGATCTCGTCTCTGTTATGTAAGTATTCATTCATTTGTTTCTTCATTCATTCGACATATTTAATTAGTAACTATTATATGCCAGAGACTGTTCTAGGGATTGAGGACATACCAGCAACCAAGACAGACAAAATACTTTTCTTTTTGGAGTTCACCTTCTCATGGGGGAGGCTGACAATTAACAAGTAAGCTGACATTGTAATTTTAGATGGTGATAGGTCCTCTGAAGAAAATACATCAGGAGAGGAAAGGAAGGGTAACAGTGAGTGTTGCATGGGGACACTCTTTTGCAGAGAGACACACTAGGGAAGGGCTCTCTGAAACACCAGAATTTTAGTTCTTTTAATTGCAGGTAAGTCCCTTCTGGAGTTTCATCGATGAAATGAGTTGGAGCGCTTATTCCATCTGTGTGCTGAGGTTACATGTGTCCTCTATTTCAACAATTTCAGTTCAGAGTTACTGGTTCGTAAAGGAAAGGAGATACTCTGTTGATTTCAGGAAGAAAAATGAAGCTGACTCTTTTCCATGGGAGAGTGATTAATGTTTCCAGTAGCCTCTTCTTCACCCCCTTCCTTCCTCCAATCTCAAACTCAGCTTTCTCCTTCTGTGGGGGTTGAAGGTGATGAGGATGATTTTCACTTTCTCATGACAGGACATAGTGTGGCTTTCATTTAACTGCATGCAACTGTAATGCATCAGCTTATTCAAATAAAAAACGTATTTCCCCCAAGCTTGCTTTTTTCTTTTTTTTTTTTTTAACCTATTCTCAAGGACTCTAGTCTTACAGAGGAGTGTCCTAAGTCACTGAACTGGTAATAGTCATGAGAGCCATTCCTATTGACTGGCTATGATGTGTCAGAGACAGGGTTAAGTACTTTACCACATAGTTGCTCCAAATTTCCTGTAAGACAAGTCTTAGTATGTTCATTATACTAAGTTGAGATTGGACAGATTAAAAGATTCAGCCAAGCCGGGCTCGGTGGCTCAGCCTGTAATCCCACGCTTTGGGAGACTGAGGTGAGTGGATTGCCAAGGTGGGAGGTTTGCTTGAGCCCAGGAGTTCGAGACCAGCCTGGGCAATATAGTGAGAACTCATCTCTACAATAAATCAAAAATTAGCTGGGCGTGGTAGCGAACGCCTGTAGTTCCAGCTACTTGGAAGGCTGAGGCGGAAGGATCGCTGGGGCCCAGCAGGTCGAGGCTGTGGTGGCCGGGAGCGGCCACTGCACTTCAGTCTAGATGACAGAGTGAGACTCCAACTCAAAAAAAAAAAAAAAAAAGATGCAAGTCACCCAAGCACTAAGCATTATTTTCTGCCTGATCCAAAGTGTACTCACTTTCTGCTAAATTGTGATAATTCTCAAGGAGACCCCAGGTGGGTGGCATTTGTGTTTGACTCTGGATGACCTGTACTAGTCCATTTTGCATTGCTATAAAGGAATATCCAAGACTGGGTAATTTATTTTAAAAAACAGGCTTATTTTGGCTCATGGTTTTGTAGGGTGCTGGCATCTACTGGGCTTCTGGTGAGGCCTCGGGAAACTTACAATCATAGCAAAAGGTGGAGAGGGAGTAGAAATGTCACATGACAAAAATGGAAGCAAGAGAGCAGGAGGTGGTGCTATGCTCTCTTAAATAATCAGTTCTCATGTGAACTAACAGAGTGAGAACTCACTCATTCACAAGAATAGCACCAAGCTGTTCATGAGGGATCTGCCCCATGACCCAATCCCCATCCACTAGGCCTCACCTGCAACATTGGGGACCACATTTCAACATGAGATTTTATAGTTTGGACAACAATGCAAACCATATCAATGGTGATCTGAGGAACAGAAGAGCGCAGGGCGAGAATTCAAACTCAGGCGCCTAAACTGCACTGTAGTTAAGATTAAGAGCATGGGCCATTCGAGCCATACAGATCTAGGTTTAAACCCAGGCTACAGAACTCACTAGTGGTATAACTACGGGCAATTTCTTTAACCTTTCTGATTCTCAGTTTCCTGATCTGCAAATGAGCATAATAAATATCTATCTCAAAGGACCATCTGGGAGAATTAAAAATGTTTGTGTGACCCTTCATAGCCAGGAGTTCCCACATTTACAGATTCAACCAACTGAGGTAGAAGATATTCATTTAAAAAAAAAAAATAATAATACAAATAAAAAACAATAAACTGTAGCAATTATTTAAATACCATTGACATTGTAGTAGGTATTATAAGCAATCTAAAGATGATTTAAAGTACATGGAAAAATATGTGCATGTTATATGCAAATACTGTGCCATTTTATATAAAAGACTTGAGCATTGTAGATTTTGATGTCATGGATCATGAACCCATCTTCCCTCGAATACTGAGGACAACTGTGTTATGTTTTAAGAGCAAATTTTGGTGCCTATGAAGCTCTCAATACATTCTACCTATTATTATTCGGTATCTCTGTGGCAGACCCTATTATTGCTAGCTTACGGTCATCCTCATCCTGCTCTTTCTTTTCCTAAGAAAACCACAATTCTGTATAGCTCCCAGGCAACCAAGATACTTGACAGGCTTGACCTCCTCCTCATCCCTGGTAGGTGGATCCTGATGGGTCTGAATCAGTGGTCCCATGATGAGCATTATCAATATCATCTGGGAACTTATCATAAGTGCAAATTTTCTGGCCCAACATGAATAAAAACTCTAGGGATAGAGTCCTGTAATCTGGGTGAGACTGGGTCACTTCTAGGTGATTCTGCTATGGATTCAAGTTTGGAAGCTGCTGATCTAAACCAATCATGGTCATATTTCCCTTTCCAATAGTTGGGTTAAGCATGGACACATCTTGACCTATAGGACCTGAGAAGAAGTCAGATGGGGGGAGGGGGAGGTGCTAAGATTTTCTTTGCCAATTTAAAAAGGTACATGAGAATAACTGCCTTCTTGGAGGATACCATGTTGATATGTGCATGTGACACCTGGACTACTTCTGTCACTTTGAAAGTAAGAGAAAGATGTTTTCTAAGAAAGACAGAGCATTAAGTTAGAAAGTACCCAGGTCTTTGTTGATGCTGTGAGCTGCTGATTAAGCCAACCCCCAGATTTCCTCTTATATGCTATAATAAATATTATTGATGGTTCAGTCACTTTCAGTGGGTTTTCTTATTTGCAGCTGAAAGCAAACTCTCTGATATTCCCATACAACAGTTGTCTCTTATGTAAATCAGTGCTTTTTGGAATGTAGAAAGATGGTGCATTGTAAATGTGGGCTTTAATCACACTAATTATTTATTTTCATTTGCTCTCTCTATTGGCGGTGGAGGGGCAAAGATTTCTTTTTTCCCTTAGACTCTAAATGAGCCAAAAAAAAAAAGAAAAAAGCCAAACATTTGGATGAAGAGACACTTAGTTGTTCATATGTGTCTAAGTGATCAGGATGTTTGGTTTCTGAAAATGAAACATCTGGAGAGCAAAGCAATGTTTTTACTTTTCAGTTATATTTTGGTGTTAAATGGAAACTGTTATTAAAAACAGGAAGAAAAAATTTATATGAGAGGTAGTATCACTTGAGAGCATCACTGACAAGCTGGCCTGCCCACATAGCAATTCATTCATTCATTTTTTTTCTTATTCAAAAGAATACCTACCACGTGCAAGACATTGTGTTATGGGGGTGTAATTATGACTTCACATGTAAATATGACTTCATAGACTTAAAGATAGTCTTTGTCTTCCAGGACCACATGGCTTAATGGTAAGCAATTGTTATAATAAAACAGTTGTCGTGGTAAGATGTCAGTGGGGCCTAAAGAAGGGTGCTGCCATTCATTTAGTTATTCAGCACAGGTTCATTTTATGTTTAATGACACTGGATGATTTTTCAGGCTTTGGGGCTATGGTAATAAGTGTGGTCAGCCATGGCCCCTACTGCCTCACATCCTAATTAGAAAGAAGGCCATGAATGCATAAACACACACATAAATATACAATTATACATTCAGATAATGTTGTGAAAGAAAGAACAGTGTACAGTCAGAGAGAGTAATAGGAGTGATGTCATTTACTATGGGGAGGTCAGGAAAAAACTGTCTGAGAATGTGACATTTAAGCTAAAACCTGTAGAGTGAGTGGGAGTGAGCAAGATCAAGTTTGGGATGAGGAGGAGGAAAGGTTAGAAAAGTCTTCTTATAGGAAGTGGCATTTGAGTTGAATCTCAGAAGTCACACTGATGTGGTAGAAATGTCTATATATGTGCACATAAAGAAGACTGAGGAATACATCAAAATTCTAACAAGATTTCATCTCTGGTAATGGGATAACGTGTCCTTTTAATTTTCTTGTTTCTTTTTTTCATCATTTACTGTATTTTCTGTGTATTTCTTTTGTAATAAAAAGTTACTTCAAAAAGTAATCATAGCTTGGCACAGTAGCTCATGCTTGTAACTCCAGGACTTTGAGAGGCCAAGGTGGGAGGATTGCTTGAGCCCAGAAGTTCAAGACCAGCCTAGGCAACATAGCAAGACTTTGCCTCTATGAAAACGAAAAAAATTAGCTGGGCTTGGTGGCATACGCCTGTGATCCCAGTTACTCAGGAGGCTTTGTAGACAGGATCGCTTGAGCCCAGGACTGTGAGGTTACAGTCAGCTATGATTGCACCACTGTACTCCAGTCTGGGTGACAGAGTGAGACCCTGTTTCTTAAAAGAAAAAATAACAGTAAAAAAGAGAGAAAAATGGATGTTTTCCAAACAGGCAATGATGTGGTCAGGATTGGAGTGTATGTGTGTCTGTGGGAGAGGTAGTATTTCCAGGCAAAGCAAATGGCTGGGGCAACAGCTTGAGCATTTAAATAACTGCTAGTTACTAATAGCTTCTCACAATTACAGCATGGCAGAGGGGGCGGTGGGGGGGGGCGGTGAGAGATAAAACAGGAAAGTAGTTAAGGAGGCCCTTGTGTCATCAGGAAGGGCTTCAAGTTCACCCTGCAGTCAGTGGGGAGCAAAGTGATCGGATCTGTATTTTAGCGACATCTCCCTTGTGATGGTGTGGAGATATGAGGGACAACTGCAGTCATTAAGGTGAGCAACACTGGGCAGGGCAAGGAAATGTTTCTTTTTTAAAACAGTATGTAGATTCAAGGGAGAGACCTGAGATTTGTCCTCCATGGCTTGTTTTGGGACAAGTAACTTGGCATTTCTCATCTGTATAGACCACTATAGCTGACTTTTCTGATTAAAATATTAATTTCAAATTATTCGTTTGACCAGTCTGATTTCACCCACCCAAATACCTGGATGGGCGAAATGCTTTCGTTCCAACTGTATATTTTAGTGTCCTGTGGCCCCAGTCTTCCTTTTATCTGGTCACTGCCATGACTTCTACGTGGATCTTTATTTTTCATTTTTTTTAATTTTAAAGATGTGGGGTACAATTCAGGGCTATGTGGATCTTAAAAGGAAGAGACACCGGTCCTTTTCCTACCTGAGAGATCAGAATGAAGTAGTGTCTGTAGAATGATAGACTTCCTCAGATGAAAATTCTACTGAAATATAAACTGTCCATTTTGTTTTTCTGATACCAACTTTTTGTGCAGGTTTTGGTTTTGTCTATTTATTTCAACCAAATCTGAGGTCTCCATGACTACAATAGAAGAACAGAAGGGACAGAATACTTCTGTGTTGGAACATCCTAAATGGTATTGTTTATTATAAAATGTGGATATTTTAAAGGATGCCCACATTTTTTAAAAGGTGTAAATGCTGTTCATATGGTGTTCTAAGCCAGAGACATTTTTATGCTCTAGCCGTGGGTGATATGTGAGCACATTGGAAAGATATATCAATAAGGACTCTAGAAACAGACTAAAAGGATGGCTGGATTTTATAGTCCAATACAGATGGAACAAGATGTGTTTATTTACTTAGCCTCCAGGACAGGGCCTGGGCTCTCCATGACCTGAGTAGTGAGGTCAGATGTGGCCATGGATTGATGTCTGAGTTGTATGAGTTTACATTCTGAATGCCTGAGTAAAGCTTCAGGAAAAGTTGTCACATTTTTATGGGTCCTTCATGGGTGGGTGGCTAGACTGCTTAGCATGATCAGGACACGATGGTAAGCCCAGCACGCTTTTTTAAGTGGCAGTGCGTGTGTTTGGGGCTTTGGAGTTAGACCGATTTCATCTCTGTCACTTACTATCTGTGTGACTTAGATTTCTTCACCTGTTAAATGGGATAACAAAGTCCACTGTGTAGGATTATTGTTGTAGGGAGTAAGTGAGATAATATTTATAAAATTCCTGGCGTTTAGGAAGCTCTCAAAAATTGTTGCACCTACTATAGTTGTCATTCACACTCTGAAGCTACAGAGAGCTATGCAAGCAATTGCTCAATACTTTTGATTTCTAAACAACACAAGTTAGAAGCACTGGGGTGGTAGAAAGCAAAGGTGGTAAAAATGGATTAACATGGTGGGAAGATCAGTTCAGGGTTTCCTGCTGTTCAAGGAGCTGGGATCCCAGGCCTAGTGCAGCATCTAGAGAGTTCTGGAAGTTAGCCAGTATCTGTAGCTGACATATTCTGGCTGCCAATGCAGATGCTTGTCCTCAGGACCCCAGTAGACAGAGGTTAGGGCAAATTGCCAGCATGCAGCCATGTCACTCAGTTGGATTGTTTCATGGCTCTAGATGGGGGTAATGCTGGCTGACCCTGGCCCACTGAGTAGCTGTCTCAATATTTGTCACTGGTGTGTGTCTCCAGTCACGCATCAGTCCTCCTTTCCTCCCTCCTGGGTCTTGTCCTAGTCAGGTGCTCTGTTTCCAGTCAGGTACCCAGTCTGTGTCCTATTTTGCTTCCCAGTTTAAGGAGAGCAAAACTTTGCAAAGGTAAAGTATTTGTGGACAAGGTGGGACCTGTGTCATTTTAAAAAGGACTCTTGGAAACTGGAAGAATGATGTTTTAATGGCAGAAGGATAGAAAACAGATTGATATTTGGGGTTGGGGGCTCTGTCTGGCACTTGGGATACAACATGGTGCAGTGGCCACACTGTTTACTCAGGAGACCAATTCTTAGCAGGAATAGTGTCTTTAACCATTACCTGAAAAAGGCAAATAATCCGGGAAATATTCAGTACAGAAGCTGCTGGCTCACCACCTGTTCACTTCCAGCTTGGTATACTATGGGCTGCCAGGGACTTTTTTGAAGAGCAAGGTCCTCGTGTGATCTACTCTGGGTCCTCACTTGTCTGCCCAGCTCAGGAGTCCCATGCGACGGGGTGTTCGCTACCAGTGTCTTTGCATTTCTTGTATTGGGACCCACACTTGTGGGTACCTTAAAATGCCTTTGGTTTCCTGACGCTTGCTATGCTGCACTGCCATGAAGGTGCTAGGGTAGGTTTGCAGGGAAGGGAGATAGAAAGTTCTCTGTGAACATGGAAAATGCTACAATGGGAAATTTCTTTCCAGAGACCCTTGAATTCCATGACAACATGGAAATGATATCACTACTGCCTACATTTTTGGATCACTTTCTGTCTCAGGTACCATGTTAAGCACTTTTCATCATGTATTAGATGCCTGTTGTTTTTGCTTGTTCTTCATTTCTCCTCGTTTTCTGGTAACAACACCTTGATTTTCCTTTTGGGACCCACCTATTCACCATTGCATGGCATCTTTTGGGGTCTTTTGTTTATGTCCCCTTCACCCCATTCGTGGGGGAGGGACCCCTGGTATAGGGTTATGGGAATGGCTGAACACATGATACCTGACACTGGGCAGATAACGTGGTCAACATTGAGTTAGTCATGTATACTCACAGCTTGGGGAAGGAGGACATCACAGTCCACACAGGCCCATATGAGGCTGTGGGAGACAGACTTTGTAGTATCAAGAGAGTGGGTATTCTGCTACCATATAATGATGTGATTGGATCATTTTAATATCTCCATAAGCTGTCAGGGAGCTGAAACCCACTGCTCAGGGCTAAATAGGAATTGTACTTTGTTCATTTCATAAGGAAGATGGTTTGAATAGAAGAACTTATTTGTAGGAGCAGAGGGGGAGGGAAATTTGCAGTTAGGTTATTCAAGTTCTTTCTCATGTTCCCTAGATGTCAAAGCACACATAATATCAGGCTACAATTTTAGGACTCATGCCACACATGTGAATCAAAGTTCCATGCCCCTCTCTGGTAAAGAGGATGGGTATGTGACCTGGTGCTTCTGACAGGGCTGCCTCAAAGAAATAGTTCATTCCTGTAACTCACTTATGTGACATGGTGCTTCTCTGGTCCCTGCCTTTTCTGGGGCCCAAACATTTTGTTTTGTTCTGCTGGGTCTGAGAGATATTTCATTACTTAAGTTTCTATTGCTTGCAACCGAGAACTATAACTGTTTCACATTTATTTGACATAATGACCAAAAAGAAAAGGTGATTTTTATAATGTCCATCTTACAGACAAGAATACTGAGGCAAGAGATGCTAAAATTGCTCAAACTCAAGTGGGGAGAGTTGAGAAAATAAGAATTAGGTTGGCAATCAGGTGTGTGAGAACCAATCAAGTTCTCCCTTGGAAATTTGAAACTTGAGCAAAAGAAGGATTAAAAAATGATTGGAGTCTATTAATTCTGACATGCCTGCCCCAAAGAAATTGTTCATTCCCATAACTCAGAACCTTGGTGCTTTGTTGGTCCCTGCCTTTCCTGGGGCCCAAAAATTCAGTTTAGTTTTTTTTTTTTTTTTTTTTGCTTGGTCTGAGAGATATTTCATTGCTTAAGTTTCTCAGAGTTTCTATTGCTTGCGACCAAGAACTATAACTGTTTCACATTGATTTAACATAATGACCATAAAGAAGAGGTGATTTTTATTATCTCCATTTTATAGATAAGAATACTGAGGCAAGAGATGCTAAATTTGCTCAAACTCAAAACAAATGGGCAGAGTTGAGAAAATAAGAATTAGGTTGGCAATGGTTTGCAACTCTGCAAATTTTTCTCAAAGACAGGGAATAGAGATAACTTGTCAGAACTTTAAATGCCTACTAGGCAGGGGAGTGCCAATGAGATATATTGTCACCCTGTGGCAAAACCTGATATACCCCCTTGGATGTGCTTATCCAGTCTTTGGCCCCAAGTGGTCACTTACAGTTCACCAGGAGCTAAGGAAACTTAGTCCCTGAGTTCTAAAGATGATTAGATGTGAGGTGTCACATTGATGTGGAGGTCATTAATTAGAGAAAGGCCATTGTCTCCAACAGGCTCTGAAAGGGTTGTGCCAAGAGTACTCTGGCTTGAGTGTGAATGGGAAGGGGGTGTGTGTGTGTGCGTGTGGGTGTGTGTGTGTGTGTGTGTGTGTGTGAGAGAGAGAGAGAGAGAGAGAGAGAGAGAGAGAGAGAGAGAACATGTGTGTGTGTGTACTTCATAGCTAAGATTCCTGAGTCTTTTCTGACAACATGCACTTATGCCTGGACTTTGGTAAGCAAAGACAGAAGGGCTAAGGACAGCAAAATTGGTTAGAGTGGAAATTATGAGACCCTAGGTTTTCCTACTAAGAAATAAGACCCATAAAATCAAGAAAGTGAAAAAAGGTGGACACTGCTCTAAAAGGGATAAAACAAAAACAAAAACCCACACAGATATAAAAATATATCTACAGAAGTGAAAAAAAAAATCAGGAAAAGGAAGAGCCCCTAATACTGAGAGAAACAGAGAGAAGGTGTGTGGAAAATGAGAGAAAAGGTACTTTGGTGAGGTTACTCTTTCCTAGGTGAAAGGATGTCACCGTTTCAGCATCCTGCACAGGTAATTCTTCTCTTCCCATCTTCTGCCTGCTCAGAGCTGCTCAGGGAGCAGATGTTGGGAGGAGCAGTGTCTGAGGTTCAGACGTCACCACCACATGGTTGTGGTCCAAGAGGAGGTGACTTTCTGCTGACACAACATCCCTGAAGCAGGGGGCATGACCTGGTGATAGCCCTGGGTCCTGTTCACTCAGGGGGCCCAAACTTGCTTCTCAAACTTTGAAGTCTGTGGTTCTCAGCTAGATCTGAGAGCCTCGGGGCAGAAGGACACACTCAGTCTCTGTATGGGAGCCAGCCCGGTGGCAGGAGAAATGGAGCTGTGCTAAGACACGCAGAGCTAAAATTATCCTGCCCTTATTTCTGCAGCTGAAGGACACATGCTGTGAAAGTCATGGGTATTAAGCTGTCAGTCCATTGATGGCTTCAAACCCCTTGTTTAAGCCATGATTTCATATTGGGATGTGGGGAGTCCAGGCATGCCTCAGCAGAGGGGACTTCTTAATACAGGGGTGGCAGCAGCTGAGGCCCTGTCTGTCTCTCCTCCGTATGTCTTCAAGGATTACCACAGGTCCTGGGCCGGGGGTTCCTTTCCACCACTACCTGGGAGAAAAGGGGTTCCTTTTCCCATGGGGGAAATGTCCTTTGTCATATCACATTGTGAAGGATGAGGCCTGAAGACACACAAAAGAAAGCAGATCCTTTCTGGTTAATTCCTTGAGTGACTAGAACTTCTTTCCAGGGTTGCTGCTACTTATTGGTTAAGAGTTTGGAGTCATACTGCCTTGGTTGAATTCTATATGTTCAACTCATAAGCCATGTGACTGTGTCCACTTACTTAACCTTTTTAAGCCTTAGTTTTACCATCTGTACAATGACAAACTCACCTCATGGGTTTTTGTGCTGATTGAAGGGAATAATTTCCATAAAAAGCTTGGCACCATGCTGGCATATTGAAAGTACCTAATGAATGTGGTTTATTGATTACGATGATGATTAAACAGTTGTCTTAGATGCCTCTGCTCTTTGGACTTTTCTTGGAAATATCATGGAGATCATCTGGCCCAAAGTTAGGGGGTTATAGAAATGATTTCCCTACTGATGGTGGGGGCAGGAAAAGGCGTGGGATGGTTTGGCAAATATTAAAATAAAATCTTGATGCCTTTGGACATCTTACTCAGTTTTATACTTGGATTTGGACTTTTGGGTTCAAAGCCAAGTTCAAGTGGCCAATGTTCTTAGAAAGCTGGCTCAAACCATGATTGACTCCAGTGTTCTTAGTGGGCATGAGGCCATGTTCCTCAGCTGGACCAGCTCAGAGCAAAGCAAAGTAAAGCAGGTTGCCTTCGCCTCTCAAGCCTCCTTCCTTGGGGTTTCTTTTATAAATAGAAGTATCCTCTTAGACATGATCTTATTTTGTACTGTCAATACCTAATTTTAGAAAAGGATCTGAAATGAATTTATACTGAGAGGTAAACAACCAGCAGCCCCATGTGTGACCTCTTCAGGGGAATTTAGATTTTGATATAAAATAATATCCTCCCATGCTAATTTTGAGTTAGCTCACAGGTGTGGAAGGCATTCTGGGGGCATCAGGTCTTCCTACCTAGGTGGTTAATTACCTGCTCTATCCTGGTCTTCAAAGCTCTCATCTGTAGCTCAGCCCTGGCAGGTGGCTTGATTAGCAGCACCCGAACAAGGGAGCCACATTATTGTCCTGATTTACAAGACGAGGTGCTGACAATGACAATGTTGGCCCTAGGTGAGCCTGGCTGGAGTATCTTGTGTGAATTCTTCCCTCACTCCTAGCTTGAGGTCACCTTCCAGCAATAAATACGTCAAGGATGGCTTGAGTCCCACATGGTTTCGTCAGGAGTGGAGGCAGTGAGGATGTTTGGGATTCACACTCACCAAGTATTGTGCATATAATCTGCATTGCCAATTGTTCGTTCCATAGTGGGAATGGAAAGGAACTGGCTTTGGGGGAGAGACTGGGTGAAGGGTTAGTACTGCGGGGCTCCCGTTGTCCCACTCTACATGTGGGTCGAAGATGGCCCCACTTACCAGGTTTTGCAGAGCTGGCATATTTTTCTTCTATGGAGGACTGAATTCAAGACACTTTCTGGCCTCTGACCGGTAGTTTAATGCAGATTCCAGGCAAAGAGATAATCCAAAAGAAAATCCTGTGAAGGGCCTTCCTGAGAAAAGTTTAACTGAGGACAATGAGAGACACTGAGTAGTTGCTTCTTCAGTGATTAACTCCTCAACACATTCAGACATGCAGTCTCAAGGTGAAACCTCTCCAACCCATTTTCTTGAGCTCTCTTGTACCCTGCTGGTACGTGATTCTTTTGTTATTTTATGCAACCTGAGGAAAATATGTATTTTATACAAATGGAGAAACAGAAAATTGCAGTCATGGTTATTGGAGGGCTCACTATTTGTCTGAGTACCATTTGAGCAAAAGCCACCTGGACCCTGTACATATCTGAGTTAAAAACAGTACTATTTAGGCTTGTAGTTAAAGATAGAGTGAAATCTCAATTGTATAAATGTAATGTCTTTATATACTTTTCCTAAGAAGGTGGCAGACTTCTTCACGTCAGAAACGATTTCATTTCTAGTTTACATCTCCTGAGAAACCAAGTGTTATGCTATATCATTTGTTGGTGTACAATAAATACTTATTAAATGAATGATACAATTTGTGGTTTACCTCCTACAAATTTTTATCTCAAACCAGCTTTTCTCAACACTCAGCCCACTCCACATAATCCCTCCCTGACTTTCCAGTCAATGAGAGCTGAGGGAATGCAAACAAAATGTAATTAGGAAGGTGAATCTACTTTGAAATGCACTTGTATAAACAAATGTAGGCCAAAGGCAAATTTAAATGATTTTCAAAATTGTCTGTGGTTATTATCCATGACCCCGTGCTGGCCCAATTTTTACAGATAATCAGGTTATAGCTGATATTGGTTCTGTATTTCCACTGTAGAGCAGAGGTAGAAGGTGAAGGATGCTGTACGTGTGGATTAAAAGAAAAGAAAGTCATTAAAAACCCTGAAGTTGGGAAGAGTTGAAAACAAAAACAAAAAAATATTATTTTTCTTAGCTGAGGTCTATGCAAATATACCTTTAGGCCACCCCTCCGCAACTCCAATTCTATTTGCTGTCTCCTCAGGTTAGCTCAGTGATGGGGGTGGAGTGTGGGTGGTAGGTAGGATTTGTGGGTTAGAGCAGTTTGTTATTCAGATTAGTGTAATCTCCTCTTGAGATAACATGATTTTCTCAGCTCCCAGGGAAGGTTCTGTTTATTTGCTACCATATAAGCCTCTCTCCCAGAAATTTGGGTTGCAGGAGAAAATGCTCCTTTCCCTTCAAAAGGCATGTGTGGGGAATTTGTAGAGGGCAAGGAATCTTTACAAAATTTAGGTCAGGGCACTGACTTAGAATTGCATACTCAGATAGAAATGTCCAGAACTCTCTAGTCTAGCATTACAGAGTGAATGGCACATAACAGGTACTCAGAGAGGATATCTTGCTGGATGGATGAATGGGTGAGTGCATGAATAAACTTGCTGGAAACAATCAGAATGTTCCTTTCCTGTCCCTTTGTCATTGCCTACACATAGCAATGAACCACTGCCCTCCCCTTCAGAGGAGGTGACTTACTGGGCTATGTATTTGCAATTAGGTGGACTGTGAATATAATAGGTGGGTGTCTATTTGGTCTAAGTCAAGAAGCAAAAATGTTTACCTCCTTCAAGATATAGGACCTGGCCTGAAATTTCCATCATTATTATCATTATAGGTTAGATGACAACGTTGAAGAATTGAATTTCTTTTCTTTTTTTGACTCAGGGTCTCACTCTGTCACCTAGGCTGGAGTGCAGTGGCATGATCAGGGTTCACTGCAGCCTAGACCTCCTGGGCTCAGTTGATGCTTCTGCCTCAGCCTGCTGAGTAGCTGGGACTATAGGTTCATGCCACCACACCCAGCTAATTTTTTGATTTTTGTTGAGACAGGATCTCAGTATGTTGCCCAGGCTGGTCTCGAACTCCTAGGCTCAAGCAATTCTCTCATCCTGGCCTCCCAAAGTGCTTGGATTATAGACATGAGCCACTGTGCTAGGCCAGAATTGAATTTCTTTAGGAAGTTATGGACAATGTAAATACTTTACTTAGGATTGGATCTTTAACACTCTCCCATTAGCTTATCAGGTTAGCTAATTAATCATTAATCCCTTTGTCAACAAGTGTATGACATATTAAGACAAGTATTTTAAAAGGAGAGGACTCAGCAGTGAGGGAGGGAAGATTGAGGGTAGATAGCAGTGCAAGGACTTGGGCTCCAAGACTGGCCCCCAAGGGAAGACCCCCTTGCCTCTGCCTACTTACATAGGGGTCCTGCTTCCCAATCTCACCCAGGTCTGGCCCCGTCCCTAGATGGAAGTCAAGATCCTTTGTGAGTAGCATTCAGTTTTCCAGGCTGCTAAATATGACACTGCATCTAAGAGCAACCTTGAGATCAACCCTATAATCTTAGCTTCTCTCCCAGTAGTGTCTACCTCAGATGCAAGCGCTGTGGAAACTTCTTTTGTGGTACCCTTTAAGGGATTAAAAAGTTACACTTAAGGGACAAAAAGTTTCACTTGTCCCAAAGGAAACTTGGCCATGGACATGGCCCAAGGGAGCGGATAATCCGCTCTGCCTTTCCTTTGAGTCTGATCCTTGCTGATCAATGACATTTCCTAAAATACTGCTATTGTCACATCACAATTCTGCTCAGAGACCTCCAGTGGTTCCCTGTTGTCCATCAACTCAAAACCCCACTATTAAATGCCAGCAATTTCACTTATTTGCCACATCTGGGACAGAGTTACAAGCAGGTGAAGAAAAGGACTTAAATATCACATTTGACACCTTTAATATGTTTACAAGAAAATATAATATATCTATCAGGTAAATTTACATGATGAATTTATTACAATAATTCACAAAACATGTAATTCATTCATTAAAACTGGGAAGCTTGGAAAGAATATTGAACTGGGATTTGGAAAACTTGCACTTAAATCCCAGTCCTGTTATGTTACTCACCATAAATTCTTAAATAATTAGTTTTTTCTGATGTCTCAATTTCCTCCAAGGTAAGTAGCCCACTGGATTGTTGTGACGATCAAATTAGTTGATTGTGAAAGAGTCCTTTTGAATACAAAATTTCCAATTCAAAGCACTTTCAAATACAAGATTTCATCAGCTAGCAAAAATTAGAGATGGTGTTATTATTATTTTGGAGTCAGGATCTCACTCTGTCGTTGAGTGCAGTGGCATGACGTCCTGGGCTCAGGTGATCCTTCTGCTTTAGCCTCCTGAGTAACTAGGGCTACAGACACGTGCCACCATGCCCAGCTAATTTTTTGAGTTTTTTTTTTCTTGTGGTGGCAAGGCCTTGCTATGTTGCCTAGGCTGGTCTCCAACTCCTGGAGTCAAGAAATCCTCTTGTCTTGGCCTCCCAAAGTGCTAGGATTACAGGTGTGAGCCACCGCATCCAGCCCTGCATTATTTTTTAAGTCAAGTGCTGTTTTGGTTTTGTGTTCTTAATAACATGAGAACTCTAACAAAAAGTGTTTCGTCTCCCTAAGACACCCATGACTTCCAGCAACTCTGCTGTTTCATAAAGGCTATGGAAATTAGAAGTTGGAAGATCCATCTTGCATCTTCTGCGCCCAAGGTCAGCCAGAGGCTGGATCCCGAGTGTCATCTGGAATACAACCCTGGATCAACACTTCCTTTCTCTTGAAAGAGAAGCCAAGAAGAGGAATGGTTTTGGTTACGTTTCCAGGAGGGATGCTGAGGCCTCAGCTTGGTGTGCTTACTGAAATACACAGGGACAAAGTAACCCACTGAGCAGCACTGTGTGTGTGGTGGGGGGAAGTGTTTTGGGGGTCAGGCTGGGGTGAATGGTTACACCTGCTTCCTTCTATTTACCGGAGCAAATGGCTTCAGCTGCTGCCCAGCAACAGCAGTTTCATAAAAGCCTTTGAGAGTAGCTTTGAAAATGTGTCAGCCAATAACCAAGCAGGACCCAGCCTAACAGCCGAGGGAGCCCCCTCCCCCGCGCCGAGCAGAGACTCGGAAAGGAGCAGATGGAGGCCCTTCTCTCCCGGGCAAGCTCAAGGGTGCATTGTTGGGTGCTCGGGACTCAGAACCTGAGACCAAGGCAGGCTCCTCACAGGTTTTGCTCTTAGTCCAAAGCTCCAGAAGGAGCCTGATGAGGCTCTCCGCAGTCTCCTTTGCAGGGTGTGAGATACCGGATCTTATCCAGGGCAGGCGCCCTGTAAGGGTTCTCTCTCCTGTTAAATCGGCCTCGAGTCTTCTCATGTGTCATTAATCAAGCAGCTGAACCAAGCTGGCGCTGCTGGAGCCCGGCATTCATTATAGTCCCCGAGGGATCCCTTTCTTTAGATCCCAGAAGTTTTGGCTCCAGGAATAGAGATACACAATCCTGCCGGGAAGGCCCTGGGCCTGCCACTTTGCAGGCACTCAAGGGTCTTTCCCTGCATCCCACCCCAGGATTTGAAAGCCCCATTGCAACCTCTAGGGCTCTGTGAATCCCCTCGGGTTCCTAGGGTCCCTACAGCAACGAAGCCAACTTTGGGAAGCCACGGCACAGGGACCCATACGGAAGCTTCTGAGGACACAGCCATGTGACTCGTGTCTGGCCTGTTTTATAAACAGTTGTTCCCTTTCCCTGTGCCATTCCTGGGGTCTTGAGAGTTGGGAAAGTCCTTGGGCCAGCTTTCCTTGGTCCCCTGCCACGGATGCCTGAGTTCTGGGAGCTACTCTTTGCTTCCAGGAAGAGGGGAGGAGCTGTCTGCCGGGAGAAGCCCACCTCCTCCTCTCTCACCCCATCCCCTTCCATACACTCTGTGAAAGCTCCTCCTTTGATTTCTAAACACTGAGCCTTGTGGAAAAACACCCATTCAGTCATGGCTCCCCTTTCAATTCCTTTAATCTTCGATGGAATAAATAAAATGAATGAAGGCCTGCCTCTAGGGTGATGTGAAAACCCCTCTGGCCCAGGGACAGAGGCGTGCAGGGTGAGGAAAGCACAGGAGCCGGAGAGGCGGCTGTTAATAAGAAAAGATGAATCAAAATGCACAAATCATAGCTCCCTCTGTGCAGTAGTCTATCTTCTGCTTTAATCTTCTCAGAATCATGAAAAACAGTATAATTTCTTGCAAATAAATAGTTTTATGTCTCTCTGGGTTCTCTTTTTAGCAAACATACAGTAAGTCCCTGAGCACTTGGACAGACATTCTGAATATAAGTAACTACACATTCATTACAGAGATGTATGCACATGGTTACACACACGTTCTGATTCCCCTTGGTCTAATTTATACAGTGAATTCTGTGCTATGAAGTAAGAGTTATCTCAGATAAAATAATGATAAGTTCCTGACTCCAGTTGGGATTATACTTTCTAGTCAGGACTGGTGAAATTTTGAACACTGCAAAAGGATATGCTCAGTAGCCAATCCACCCTCCTCCATATAATATTGCTGATTTTTTTCTCCACAAAAAAGCAGAAGTCTTGGGGAAAGAACTATGTGGCTTCAATCTTAGGGGGGCAAATAAGCATCAGGGAGGGGCTTTAGGCTCCTTGTAGGATTTTATTTTATATTTTTTGAGTCGGGGTCTCACTCTGTCACCCAGGCTGGAGTGCAGTGGCATGATCACGGCTTACCACAGCCTCAACATCCTGGGATCAGTAGATCCTTTTGCCTCAGCCTCCTGAATAGCTGGGCTACAGGCATGTGCACCATGTCTGGCTAATTTTTAAAATTTTTTTGTAGAGACAAGTTCTTGCTATGTTGCCCAGGCTGGTCTCAAACAATCCTCCTGCCTTGGCCTCTCCCCAAAGTGCTGGGATTACAGGTACAAGCCACCATGCCTGACCTCTTCTTTATAGAATTATTTTTGGATTTTCCAGAGAAAAGAGATTATTATCCTTTGAGGAAATTTTTGAGTAGAAACCAATAATAAAGCATTATGTGTGTTTCTATTCGGCAGATGTTATTGTAAGTATACAGATACCAATTTATTTATGACCCCTTATTACAGATGCAAAAATTGAGGCACAGGAGAGCTAAATCACTTGCCTAAAGTCATGCAACTTTTAAATGGTGGAGCTTGGATTCAAACCAAGGCAGTCTAGCTCCAGAGCCTGCCCTCTGAATTACTATATGATGGACACAATAAAACTAAGCAATCAAATGAAAAAGCAAACCAAACAAAGACTGGATGATCAATCAGTTGGTAGACTTTGCATGGTTTGGGCTTCTTCTTTCTCCCTGATTTTACCTTTCTCTCGATTCTATTGGCAAGCTACCATCATGCCAGAGAGTAGCAGGGGATGGGTGAGACAGGGGAGTGTGACTCTGCTCACTTTCAATGATTGTTGTTCTAGTAAGTGTCAAGGGAAGACGACAATTGGTGATGTGTGCCATCCTCTTTGGTATTGCCAGTATTACCTCTAGGTCTCCGAATTGGAGACATTAACACACTAAAACTTTCAGAAGCCCCACAAGTTCTCATGGCTTTACTTTTCTCTTACTTTAGTTTGAATCAGTCTAATAAACAGTCAGTTGGCATTTGGCAATGAACAGTTATAAGATTCCATTAGCTGAAAAACTGATTATGTTTTTAACACAAATTAATTTTTTCGGGAAGATTGGCTGGGGTGAGGGGTAGTCACCGATCTTACCATACTATAGATACACACCATTTGTAAGACATCTTGGCTGTAAAATTGTGAAAATGAGGGAAAATAAGTGTTTTAGAATTGAGAAAATATAGTATTTTATTTCTCTCTTTCAACAAGAATTGAATCTTGTTATAGTAGCATTTTGAAAGGGTTCTTCTTATGTGGTCTGGCCTCTCTGGGTATCAGAATTTTGATTACAGTTGTCAGACGGAGTTCAGCCTGGTTCATATATCTATTTTTAACAATAGCTGAAGGGGTTCTTTTTTTTTTTCAAGACAAGAGAAAAATTACTTAAGAATTAGGGAACTGAATCATGGATAGGGTCTGAGTTTTCTGCTTGTTAGGAAGAGGCTGGCTTCAAGGAGCTACCTCTTAATGGGCTGAAAATTGAGTGAAGATTCTTACCTGCTGTAGCAGGGTAGGAAAAAGTCAGAAAGATAAGTCAGTTTTGACATTGCCAAGGAAAGTCAAGAGTTTCAAACTCTAGATATAAATGTAAGTGCCAAGATTATGGTAGATTCATCATAAAAATGGTTGCGATTCTCTACCTCTCCCAGTATTCATG
Source organism: Tarsius wallacei (assembly GCA_963574415.1). Classification (NCBI taxonomy): domain Eukaryota; kingdom Metazoa; phylum Chordata; class Mammalia; order Primates; family Tarsiidae; genus Tarsius; species Tarsius wallacei. The sequence continues at coordinate 4,475 of CAUYQG010076749.1, read as the reverse complement.
CCTTTAAAATGTGAATTGGGCAACACCTTCGGGTCCCCTCCCACTGTGGGAGGTTTTCTGTCCTCTCAATAAATCCTGCTTAAAAAAAAAATAGTGAATTGTGGGTCAGGTTCAGTGGCTTAGCCTGTAATCCCAGCACTTTGGGAGGCCGAGGCTAGTAGATTGCCTGAGCCCACAGATTTGAGACCAGCCTGGGCAGCTTGGCAAGAACTTGTCTCTACAATAAAAAAACAAACAAAAAAAATTAGCCAGGCTTGGTAGCACAAGCCTGTAGTTCCAGCTACTTGGAAGTCTGAGGTGGAATGATCGCCGGAGCCCAGCAAGTTGATGCTGGGGTGGCTGTGAGTGTGCCACTGCTCTCCAGTCTGGGTGACGGAGTGAGACTCCAACTCAGAAAAAAGAAAAAAGTGAATTGTGGCTTTTCTCATCAAAATGTGGAGTCTGAGAAAAAAAATGGTCACCAGTTTCCCTGCCTCTTAAATCTGGGTGGGCTTTATGGCTTGGTTTGGCTAGTAAAATGTGGCAGAGCAAGGTTACACCAAAGTTACAAATCTGGCTTCAAGAGGTCTTCATACTTCTGCTGTTTTTCTTGAGACTCCTACGTCTGCCATTAAAACAACAACAACAACAACAGCGACAAAAAACTTGGCTAGCCAGATGGATGGTGAGAAACATGTGGCCCAGTCACCCTGCTCATCCTAGTCAACAGAAAGCCCAATGACATTATACAAGTGGGCCATCCTAGACCAGTCGCTGATCCACCAACTAACTTCAGGTTCATGACCCCACATACCAAAGGTTGGTCAAGCCTGGCCTAGATAAGCAGAATCAGCTAAATGGCTCAGAGATTCGTGGTCAATAACAAATGATGATTATTTTAAACCATTAAATTTTTGAGTGGATCTGTTGTAGTGGTAGGAGGGGTCAAGGCCTGCTCCAGTGTAGGCTTCCAGAGTGCATATGAAAAAAGACTATCTTTAGCAGAAATTATGATTGTGAAACTATTTCTTAGGTGCTCTTATCAAACATCTTTTCTGACTGTGATTCTTTAGTATTCCAGGTAACTGTTTCACGCATGCAATGAGGTAGGCCAGTGGTTCCCAAATACAGTCTATTTGAGGTACCAGTCAAAGCTAAAGTCATTACTGATCACAGACAAATGAAAGGAAAAAAAACCCAGCACAATGCAGTGCGTGCATTTGCATGTGTATGTGTGTAGATAGTTCTCTATGTCAATTTCTACATAAGTGGGTATGAGGTTGCCAACTGTGTATTAAAGAAAAAAAAATAATTACCCTGAGGAAAAGAAGCATTGACCGAGGTTTCAGAAGAAAAAAACACAAGTAAATTTTTTAACAGAAATGAAGTTAGGATGAATAAAGATGGCTGGTGTTCAGGGAAGAAACCTGAAATTTGGGCTACTCCATGATGTATAAGTGAGGCTTTGCTGTGTAACAAAACGTCCTAAATATAGTGGTTTAACATAGCCATTTATTAGTTCATAATGTTGTGAGTCAGTTGGTCAATCCTTCAGGTTTAAGTTGGCTTAGCTAATTTTGGCTGGGCTCACTCCTGTGTGAACAGTGGATTGTCTGGTGGCTGGATTATCTAGTATGACCTCACTCATATATCTGGCAGTTGACTGGCTGTTGGCTGATACAGTAGTAGTGACTGGATTACATGTTTTTACTCATGCAGTGAATTAGTACAGGACTCCTCATGTGGAGGGCTCCAAGAGCAGCAAGAGAGAGCAAGTCCCAATTCAGAAATGCTTTTCAAGCCTCTACTTGCATCCTATTTGCTACTGTCCCATTGGCCAAAGCAAGTTACATAGCTAACCATGGAGTCACTGTAGGAATGAGTACCCAAGAGCATAGTTGTAGAGAGCTGTGAACAAATTAAGGGCCATCATGTAACAGTCTACCACAGCTGCTAATAATACCCTAGTAGTGATCTTATCAAATCACTAAGTGTCTTTTGTCCAAACTACTTTCACAATTTATTTAAGTTGAAACCAGGAGGATAAAAAGAGTGCAGAATTATAGAATTATAGAGTTGGAAACAAATTTATACATAAGCCAGTCTTTAACAGAAGAAAAAATGGAGACCCAAAGAAGCGAAATGACTTGCCAGAGAAACAGCTAGGTACTAATACATATTCTAAACATCTATGCCTTTACTTGAAGAATTTAATAATCTAGAATGAGAGATGAAACTCCACTTCATCATCGATATTTTGAGCACCTGGGTATCCCACAGGCGAGGAAAGTAGAGTGAAATGAGATTTTGTCTCTGCCTTCATGGAGCTTATGGTCTAGCAGATACAGACAAGAAAACGAAAATACTAAATACTAGTACTAAAACATAGCGTGCTAGGGCAGAGGGGATCTCCATTAGTCTAAGCTCTTTATTTATAAACTCATTTATCTCGTACAATGAGTAGCCGTCTTTTATAGGAAAAGACACTGTGGTAGAGGGAGATAAACTGACTTGCTTAGGTCCCAACACTGGCAAGCAACTGACCCGGAATTTGTAGTGAGAGTCCCTCTCTGACTCCAGAGCTTGTGTTCTTCATTACACTCGTCTGCTGCCTAAGGAAATGGGACTGGAAGAGTGGATGGAGCTGAAGGGTCCTTCAGACAAGATGATCAGGCCGAGGACAGAATTTCCCCATAGGTACTCTACCTTCTATTCTAACTGTGAGATATCACAAGATTTACACTCTGTGGATGATGCGTGAGTGATTGTGTATGTGTGCGTGCTCAAGCTCACATGCAGAGTGAGCTGTGTCCATATGTGCCTAAGTCCAGGCAGAGGTGAGTTTCATAGCTCTCTATATAAATTGCTCCATATGGTGTTCAGACACTTTTCCCCCCTGCTATTATCTATATTGTCTATGTCTACTCTATCTTCCAATACCTATACCTACGCCTACACCTGTATCTGTATCTATGTATCTGTATCTCTATATTCATCCATCCATTTTCTTTCTATCTGGAATCTCCTAACTCCTTCCTATACTAGGATCGATTGCTTTGGTTGTGTTTCCCCGTTTATTTACATTCTTTCCTTTCATTGGTGGTTCTGCTTTCTAATTGCCAGAGGTTCTCTTCTCCTGCAAGGGGAGTGGCTCCCCTCTCTACTTTTCTCCTCTTAAACTTTAAGCATTAACTGTGTTTCTTGTGACAGATGATACAGCATGGGAGAGCAAAGAAAGCCTTTCTCAGCAGAGGCTAATCAATCAGAGAGATAAAGCTATTTTGCTGGAAGTAAGATATGCAAAGGGAAAGAATCCTAACTGGGTATTTAAGACTGAGCTCAGACATTCACTTGTGTGTGTGTGTGTGCGCGTGTGTGTGTGTGTGAGTGTGTGTGTGTGTGTGACATACTCTTAGGGAGATATTTAGGCCTTACATTTCACTAAAAGGCAGAGGCCATCTAATTTCTGATCTTGGTTCTTCAACAGTCTTCTATTTCTCTACATTGCTTATTAAAATTTTATTATCTTTTGCTTTGTGTTCCTGTCTAAATGCAAGAAATACACTTACTACAACCAAAAACAGTCCCTCTGTGTTAATTTTCTATTACTGCCACAACAAATTACCACGAAAAAGTGACTTAAGCAGCACACATGTATTCTCTAACAGTTCTGAAAGTTGCAAGTCTGACATGGGTCTTAATGGGTGTGAATTGGGCTGTCTTTCTTTCTGGAGGCTCTAGGGGAGGATCTGTCTTCCTGCTCTTTGGATTGTTGGACTGCATTCAATTCCTTGTGATGGAGGAATGATACCCTGTGTTCATTTTATTTTTATTTTATTTTTGAAACGGGGGTACATGTGAAGGTTTGGTACACAGGTATACTGGTGAGGTTTGGGCTTCTGATGAGCCTTCCATCCACTTCTGGTGGTGAGCATGGCACCCGATGTGTGGCTTTGCAGCTCTTATTTCCCCTTTCTCCCTCCTCCTTTAGTGGTGCCCAGCGTCTGTTGTTCCCATCTTTGTACCCTCGTGTGCCCTGTGTTTAGTTCCCACTTATGAGTGAGAACATGCAGCATTCAGCTTTCTGTTTCTGTGATAATTTGCTTTGGGTGATGGCCTCCAGCTGCACCCATGTTGCTGCAAATGACATGATTTCTTTCTTTTTTCTGGTTCATAATATTCCATGATGGACATCATCAGAGGTGTTTACAGGTTCTAGTGGTGACTGTACTCCTTGGCTCCTGGCCTTCTTCCTTCATTTCACAGCTAGCAAACGCAGGTCAAGTTCTTCTTGTGCTTTCGTTCTCTCTTTCTTTTTCTGCCTTATTTCTGACTCTTCTGTCTTTCTCGTCTACTTTTTTTTTTTTTTTTTGAGTTGGAGTCTCACTCTGTCGCCCAGACTGGAGTGCAGTGGCCGCTCCCGGCCACCGCAGCCTCGACCTGCTGGGCTCCGGCGATCCTTCCGCCTCAGCCTTCCGAGTAGCCGGAACTACAGG
>CAUYQG010076743.1:0-17728 GCA_963574415.1 Tarsius wallacei | reverse complement strand
TTTCAGCAGAGAAGAAGGCCCTGAGGTCTTAAGGGAGAAAAACAGAATCCCAAATGCATGGAGAGCCATAGCCTGGACCTGGTCTACCTCTCTGCAGACACCTTCCCAGTGCTGCGAGACCTGGGACTTTACGATAGCATTTGAAAGCAAATATTTAAACGGTCCACCTCTGTGGTCTGATTATTCACCCAGAACCCACGCAGATCCCACCCACACAGCACCTGGTCTACTTCTGGCATGGCTGAGAAGACCTTAAATGTTCCCTTGGTCCATAACTGGACCAACCTGTGGCTTCGCAGAGAAGCCAGGAGGGCTAGAATTACATACAAGACACCTACTGCACAGAAGAGAAGACCGGGTCAGAGAGAGAAGTAACCTGCCTGGATCACAGTACACGTTCTCCCCTTGTGCAAGGCGTGAGGCCGGAGGCACAGAGGCCCCTTCTGGCTGCGATATTCTAGGAGTCAAAGGAGCTGGGGGAAAGGGCTTACGAGACCACGTGGCCAACACCTGTATCCCGCTTACCGCCTTCCAAAGGAGCCTCCACAGTGACAAGCCAAAGACACATGTGCCAAGTTATTGTGAACAAATTTCTAAATGCAAACGCTGCTGAGGCAAACAACTTGATTTACAACTAAATAATTAGACTTTCAATAAACGCATCAGCAACGATTAGCCTTCCTGAGACGCCCCGGCATTTCTCAAGCTCTAAGTTGGCAGCCCAGCGTGAAGGCCTTCAGTAAATCATGACAAAAAACCATCTCTAGGCAGAAGGAAAGCTGGCAGCTGCCTCTCCTGGTGAACACGTAGAGGGAGAAGGCTTGTTTGTGCACACAAGGCAGTGGGTATGTCAAAATGAACCCATTTTGGGCAATTTTCTCAGGAGAAAGCAACAGGGTAGCAGACAAGAGGTTTTTAGTAATGAGGGCTCATGGTGGAGGGAGTGAGCCTCCCATTACTGGAGGTGCATAAGCAGGAAGGCGATGATGCCTGGTGGAGGTCAGGCTGGGAGACTTCTGCAGTCCCCCTCCATCTCCCGTCAGGATTCCCATCAGCCCCCAGCGAAGTGCACGTGGCAACTGCAGGGAGGGGGTGGAGGGGGTCATCGGCGAAATGCTGCCAGAGCTTCAGGAAGGGAAAGAGGGTCTAGGCTTTTTTCCTTTTTTACCTCTAATCGAGGATTTTTCTAGAAATACAAAGGCCCATGTGTGTTTGGAACCGGTGCGACTGACTGTGGCAGCTGGAATGAGCCCAAGCCCTGGACTGAAGTCAGGGGCCTCAGTTCAAACTCCAATCCCACTGATGTCATTGGCTGGGCTGGTCCCTTCTCCCTGGGCCTCAACTGGAGGGAATCCCTCCCTTTAGTGCCAAAGTTCTCAAGCCAATGAGGGTAGGTGGAGGTCACTCCAGCACCAGCCAAGAGGAACAAGGCGGGGCAGAATGGCCACCCTCATGGAGGGAGATATGCGGGGACACCGGCCACAGTGGCTCCCTGAGCTTGGGGATAGCAAAATCACAAAACAGGCTTCTGATGCCTATGCCGACAGGATGGACAGAATCCATCCAGGCTGGGGTGGTCGCTTTCCCCTGGACAAGAGCCCATGGTTCTCAACTGGGACAATTTTCAACCCCATTCCCCAGGGGACATTCGGCAGTGTCTGGGGACATGAGTGCTACTGGCATCCAGTAAGAGCCAGGGATGCTGATAAACATGCTATCACACACAGAGCAGCCCCCACAACTGAGAGTAATCCACATGTCCACAGTGCTGATGTTAAAGCCACACCCTTCCCTGGTGACCAGCGCCTGGAGTCCTTGCCTATGACACGGGAACAAGCAGAGTCCCTGTGAGGAGTAGGTGAGAATCTGTCCATGAATTGTGAACCCTTGACTAAGGAAGGGAAGGCAGTCCTGCCCCTTAATCAAGGGTTGAAGACACATCATGGAGCTGCCAAGTGGCTTGGCCCTGGAGGGCTCCAGGCTGTTTCCCAAATCCAGCCCCCTAGTCCTACTCCCAACCAGCAGACGCAGGGAATATGCTGTATCTAAACCTGCATCTGAACCAGAATGAAGCTCGTGCAGATGTTGGGGAGAGGCAGCCTGGGGGGTGGGGGGGTGGGGAATGGGACAACATAGTCCACCTGCAAGCTGACAACTTTGAGGACACAGTGGTTTTTACAGGCAAAGGGGAGCCGGGCAGGGCTGGAGAGTGGGGTGGGGAGCACGCCTGGGCCTTGGGGTGCTTGAGGATGTTGGTGGACACGACCCAGGGCTCAGGGCCACCCAGGCCTGGGTCTGTGTTCCTGCCCTGCCACTTCTGGGCTACACCTGTCTCAGCTTCAGCTTCCTCGTCTATGAAGTAGAGTTCCACCACCAGCCCACAAGGGTGGTCCCTGAGGTCTGAGCTGGATAGTGGGTGACTAGGACTTGCCAGGTGCTGAGGTGCCCTTGAGTATGCAGGATGCCATCGGCCGCCTGGCCACAAAACCTCACTTTTGGCAGCCCCTCAGATAAGCACGATGTGAGACAAGAGGCTGGCAGCAGATTCCAGATCAGGATGGACTTTTTAACTTTTTAAATGAAGAGCAGGGCTCTTTCTGAAAGTACCGATGCCAGTGCAGGACTCAAGCCTTAGGGTCCTGACGGGCCTGGTTTCCACCTGCTGGGCAGGAGCTACTGGCTCCATGTGGTCTGGGCTGAGTACCGGGTGAGTCTCTGTCATTCATGGCCACGTTGGCAGCCCAGAAGCCATGGATGGCAGGCATACAGCTCCCTGCTGCAGGATGACTCCTCCAGCTGGGCAGCTGGGGTGGGAGCCTGGGTTCTGGCCCCAGCTGTCACTGGGTGACAGGGGGCAGGGTGTTTACTGCCCTGAGATCAATTTCTCCACACATCAAGTGGCATTTCATGAAGCTCTTTAAAGCACACTGCTGCACATGGGGATTGATGTGAAAACAGAACAGGGACTGAACATACAGGAACTAAGAATACTGGCCATAGACGGTCATTTATTTTTAATATGTTTACTGTGTGTACTGCTCTATTGTCAACATTTCTGAGGGAGATGAGACCAGAAGCCTTGTGACCGTCTGGTTTCCTGTCCCCATTTTACAGATGATGTGGAGGCCCAGAAAAGGGAACAGGCCTGCTCCCATTCTGCAGTGAATCAGGGGCTAGAGGGGGCTGTCATCAGTTGTAGGGGATTCTTTGGCACTACTAGCAGACTTTGCGTCTGCTGTGATGATGGGGTGTGGTAGGGTGGGGGCAGGAATGGAGGGAAGGGGCGGGGCATGTAGGGAGGGGAACAGAAGCAGAAATCCATCCCCCTACACCTCAATTTGCATCCTGAGTCGCCCTGTGGGCCCTGGCCTTGTTGAAGCTCATGCTGACCCTCACTAGTCTTCCCAGCCCAACCACTGCCCTGGTGGGGGCTTCCTCACTAACTGACCAAGGGCATTATTCATCAGCACAGCAACAAGGGGACGTACTGCCTACAAAGCACCTGATTCAACGTATAGTTTTACTTAAAAAGGAAAGTAAAGAAGAGAAACCCAACAATCTTTATCAAAATCTCAAAGTTATTCTCCACAGAAATAGAAAAAAACAATCTCAAAATTCGTATGGAACTCTAAAATAATTTGAATAGTCAAAATAATTCTGAGAAAGAAAAAGTCAGAAGCACCACATTCCTGATTGAAAAATCATATTACAAAGCCACAATAATCAAAACAATATGATACTGGCATGAGAACAGACACACAGGTCAGTGGAATAGAATAGAGAGCTCAGAAACAAATCCAAACATATATGGTCAACTAATTTTTGACACAAGCACCAAGAAGACACAGCAGGGGAAGGCTAGTTTCTTCAATAAGTAGTGCTGAGAAAACTGACTTTCCACATGCAAAAAAATGAAACTGGACCATATCTTCCATCGTATACAAAAATCAACTCAAAAATGAAAAAAATGTCAGAACAGAAACTCTAAAACTCATAGAGAAGAGAAAATAGGGGAAAAGCTCCTGGACACTGGTAGTTATCTTTTGGGTATCACACCTAAGGCTCAGGGCACAAAAACAAAAATAAATAAATGGGACCACATCCAAGTTTCTGCACAGCAAAGGAAACAACAACATGAAATTACAGCCTATGAAATGGGAAAACATATATCTGATAAGGGTTAATATCCAAAATTGATAAAGAACTCATACAACTCAATAGTGGAAAGACAATAACATGACTAAAAAACAGGCAAGAGACCTGAACAGACACTTCTCCAAAGAAAATATACAAATGGCCGACAGGTACAGGAAAAGGCACTCACCACCACTAATCAACAGGGGAATCGAATCACTTCATACCTGTTAGGATGGCTATTATCAAAAAGAAGATAACAAATGTTGGCAGGGATGTGGAAAAAAGGAAACTCTTGTACACTCTTGGTGGGAATAGAGATTCGTACATCCACTATGGAAAACAGTATGGAGCTTTCTAACGAAATCAAACCTAGAACTACCATGTGACCCAGCAATCCCTTTTCTGGGAACATGCCCCAAGGAAATAAAATCACCGTCTTGTAGACATCTGCACTCCCATGTTCACTGAGGCACTATTCACAATAGCCAAGTGTCTATTGACAGATGAATGGATAAAGAAAATGTAGCGTGTGTGTGTGTGTATATACAATGGGATATTATTCAGCCCTAAAAAAAGATCTTGATGTCCTCCAGTCCCACATGAATGGGACTGGAGGACATTATGTGCAGTGAAATAAGCTAGACAGAGAACGAAAACCATTGCATGATCAATCTCATTTATATATGGAATCTAAAAAAAAAAAAAAAAAAAAAAAAACCAAATATACACAGATAGAGAACCAAACAGGGGGTACTCCAGGCAGGGCAGCGGGGTAGGGAGGAAATGGGGAGATGTTGGCCAGAGAACACAAAGTAGCAAATCATAGGATGAGCGAGTCTAGAGACCTAATGTATAACATGAGGATTACAGGTAATAAAATGGCACTGGATTGGGGATTCATACTTAAGCAGAAGATTTTAGCTGCTTCTGACAGAGAGCCAAAAGATGGGTAACTATGTGAGATGATGGATATGTATTTTGCTTCAACTGTAGTAACCTTTTATTATTGATATGTATTCCACCAACACCATGTTGTATGCCTTGATTATACACAATACAATTTATTTTTTAAAAAAGAAAAGAAAATCCAGAGGGGTCTTTTAAAACTGCAAGTGAGAGCAGATCTGTTAGGTTGTTCCTGCATCTAGCCTGAGGGTGGTTTTTCCTCCTTGAAATTTCAAGGGAACCCTGGCCAAGGGCCCTTTGCAAATCATATGAATGACTGTGGTGGTCTCCCGTGGAAAACTGCCCCCAATTGTCCTTGGAGATCCAGGTCTCAGTTTCCTCATCTGTGAAATGAGGAATAGTTTACAATGTTCCCAAAGTCCACTGAAAGCAGGAGAAGAGAGCTCTGAACAAGGTAATGGGGACCTGGGTCCCAGCCCTGGCTCCTATCTGCTTAGGCACTGGTTTCCCAACCTACGCAATGAACAGACAGGACTAGACGACCCCTGAGGTCCCACCCACCTCTCACCCTTTGAAGCTTGGCACTTGGGAGATGCTCACACTACATGAGGAACAAATGACTCTTCAGGGCATTAAACAAAAGGACTTACCTTGTGCCCAGAACGTCCACAAGTACCGGGGGACTTGTCAAGCCTGTGGTTCCCTGGGCTTCTTTGGGACCCCAATCTAATTTAAATGTGCTCTCTGGGAGATTCTGCACATCCAAGTTTGAGAACCACCATTCTAGTTCTATCTGATCATGGAAACTCCTCTGTAATATTCACAACATTTAGCATCTACCTTTGTGCTTACCCCTGGTGTCAGGGAGCTCACTCCCCACCAAGACAACCCCTTCCAAACTTAGCACTGCCCACAGTGAAGTTCTTCCATGTCCTGAGCTGAAATGTGACTGACTACTGCTCCAAGCTCTGGTCCCTGCAGGCTGAGGCTGTCCCTTCTGTCAGAGACAGAAGACTGAAGCAAGAGCAGACATGGGTTGCTGCTTCCCAGCTCTCCTCAGGGGACCAAATCTCCTGTCCTTTCCCATCCTGGTGACCTGCTGCCCATACCCCAGCGGTCACTACTGTTCACAGAGTGGAAGCCTGCAACTGAACAGTGTCCCTGGTGGGTCTGTCTGGCTTGGCTGTCAGCCCTACTGTCTGGACACAACTCCACCACAGCTCCACTCCTGAGTCTCCACTGAATTAATTCTTGGGGTTTGCAGACTTCCTGATCCACCTCTCTTCTACCACCTCCTAAGTCCTGAAGGACAGGATCTTACTGACATGCAAGTGTCACCAGGTACAGACAATATTCACCTCATGAGCAAACCAAAAGGGCATGGGATTCAGGGAATTAAGATGCAAAAAGTCCACTGGCTTTGGCCACACTTGGAAGATTTAGAAGTGTAATTTCGAAAGGTCACTGTGAGCTCCTAGCAGTATGAACTCTGGAGGGTAAATTCTCTCATGTTGGACATTCATTCTGGCAGTTTCTTGACAACCTCTTTCCACAGGGTGGAGAATTTTCTCAAAATTAAATCCCCGGCTCTTTGCTCCCTAATGAAATTGATTTCTGCCTTGATACACAACAAGGCTTTCATTTTATTATTTGGCCAGGGCTTGACCACATTAATTACAGTTTTTTTTTTTTCAGCATGGCTGCAAGTAATTGAGTTCCACAAAGTTACTTACTATCGAAACAGATTGCTTTTTAAAAGTGCAGCTCCTTCAAAAGTAAAACAGTCAACCCTAGCTTCTTAACAATGTTTTTGGTTAAGATTGGAACAATTCAGGACAGGAAAAGGTGTTTTCCTAGCCTGAAAATCTGAACTCAACAGAGGGTTATGCTGATGTTTGGAGATCCTTGAGTCTGAAATTTCAGTGCCCAGATCACACTACTTCCTATGTTTGCTGCCTTGGTGCTTTTACCCTCCAGGTGTCAGAATCCTATACTGCCCCAAGTTTCTGATCATTGTTACTGGCGTCATTCTTCCTGCCTCAGAGGACACTCTGCAGAAGCCTCTTCAAATCAATTCCTAACACTGGGTACATCAGCGGCTGCCAAAAGCCTGCCCGGCACCACGCAAATATGATTCTCCCTGGGAGGCTGTAGTTCAGCCTAGGTGGGGCCCATGCCTTCAGTGTCAAGGGGAAATAATAGGGACACAGCTCACTCTTATGGCAAGCCTGGAGGCCGCAGGGAATTATGGGAAGGACGCAGGGCTGGGATGCAGAGTGCGGGCAGGGCCACAGGTAAGCCCCTCGTCCCTCTGAGCCCATTTCCTTGAGGGTGAAGTGGAGTTGCTGTGGGGCTGAAGAGCTGACCAGGACTTCAGAAGTCACAAGGCACATCCCAACCATAATCTCATTTATGCTTCACAATGATCCTGAGGCGTACAGACTTTTACTATCCCCACTGTTCAGAAACTGAGGTTGCATAGCTAGTAAGGAACAGAACTGAATTTGAACTAGGGAGGCTTCTGGCTTCAGGTGGTCCACCTTCTTAGCCAACACTGTACAGTCTCTCTCTACTGATCCAATTAAAACTCCCAGTGTCAAAGGCAGCATTTGACTGTTCCACAGACCTTCAGGCAGTTATAGAGCTAGAAGGAACTTGAATCTTCTGGGTCAAGACCCTGGCTTTCAGATGGGAGAAACCGAGGTGCTGGAAGGGAAAAGGACCTTCCTGGGTCCTACGGCAAGTTGTTGGCAGAGCCTCCGAGATGTTCCAGCTCCCTCACTCCTCTGCCACACCTCAGTCCATCACAGTGCTCACCTACTTCCTTGTCTAGACTGTGAGCTTAGAGTATGACGTGTCTTCGTCTCCCCGCCCAGCTGATGGCCGGTACAGGTAGGAGCTTAGTAGGGAGAGCCATGCTGAGAACCTGTCTGTAGGCCCTACCATGAAAGTCCGTGCTGAGAATGTGGTAGGCTGATCCCCAAGCTGCTTGGAGCCATAAACAGCATGAGCATGTAGATTTTCAAAGGGAAATAGCAAAAAACTGAAAATAAAAAAATGGTTTTAATTAAGGCATTTCTAATAAGCAGGCTTTGCCAAACCCAATTGTTTCTGATGTTCCTCTTGGGGAAAATAACCTTAAAAAACAAAAAGAAAAAAAAAAACACAGCAAAGTATTATTAAAAGTGGCAGAAAACACCCGTGCTGGAAGAAGGCTCACATGGGAGCTTTCCAGGGAAGAACGGGCGCGAGACACTGAGACCCAGCAGAGGACAGTCGTGCGTGTGTGCCGAGTGTGCCCACACACGGCAAGGCAGCACTTTATAGCTTTAGCATTTGAACTGCAGGAGGGAAGACGAGGGTTATAAAATCTGACATCTGATTTTATAAATCTGCCTCAAATACCGAGGATGTCTGTGGAGAGAATGAGAGAAGAAAATATGATGCTTATGAGGCTCAGAATAGTAATGACCTTGGGGTGGGAGCTGGGACATCTCGGAGGCTCTGCCAACAACTTGCTGTGGGACCAGGAAGGTCCTTTTCCCTTCCTGCACCTCGGTTTCTCCCATCTGAAAGCCAGGGTCTTGACCCAGAAGATTCAAGTTCCTTCTAGCTTTAACTGCCCGAAGGTCTGTGGAACAGTCAAACGCTGCCTTTGACACTCTTTGACACTGGGAGTTTACCGTATTGAGTTAGTTGCTTCAAGACCTGCCAAAAGCCCCCCCCGGGGGGGGGCAATCATCATTTACCCAGTTACAGGCAAAATAAAGCCCTGTATCACACACGCATTCCTGGAGTTGGCACAGACTCTGAAAATAACCCCACCTGCATCTGTACGGCCTTTCAGAGCTGACGGGAGCTTCCACGTCTTTGCAAACCTGGGCCTTGGGGATGAGAGGTTCATGGGCATGAAGTGTCTCACTGGTGACCCCCTGGCTGCTGGAAGCGGTGGGATTTGGGCTCTGGTCCCCCAGCTCTTGGTCATACCCTTCTTCTCTGTGTAGTCTTTTGCTGACGGCTGATAGGAGGGCAGCCACTGTCCTCGTGGCCTGCCCCTGCAGCACCTTCCCCCAAGTTCCCAACCAATCTATTCCCAGATGGCTTCTGCAAGAATATTGTTAAATAATTCACATTAACAAGATGTTAAAAATGTGATTGGAAAGAAATGTTTTTCTCATTTGGAGGGACCACCCAGTGCCTCAGAAGGCAACTGTCCCAGGGTACGAGAGGTTTCCTGGAGACGGGCGGGCAGTTGGAATGCCTCCCCGGCAGCTGAGCCGCACAGGCAGATTTATGCGGGCTGATATGAGATAATTAAAAACCGGCTGGAAATGTAATCGGGGTTGCTCTGGTGCTGGTGAGGACTGGGAGCTCTCGGGAAAACAAAGAGCAACGCTGCGCGCCTGACTGGAGGGGAGATGGGGCGGGTCAGGGAGGGAACCATAGCTGTCAACGGGTACGGTGGGCACCACCAGGCTGGGGGGTGCACTGGACCGTAGACTGGCAGAGCGAGGCAGAATGAGGGTGGGCTCCTCTTGCCTCCGGGTTTGGGGCAGTGGTGGGCAGAGGGGAACTGAGTTAGGGGGAGTATGTTTTCCTGGGTCTCTTTCAGGTCGAGGGTACAGCCGGTGGGGCCACCTCCCACCCAGCACTCGGAAACCTGGATGTGGCCCCTGATCCTCGCTTCCTCCCCCTCATCAATTCTACCACACATGCTTCCCCTATCTACTCCCAACACCCTAGTCCTTCACTCCTGGTCTGTAACACACCCAGGGCCAGATGGGGCTTCTGAAAACCTGTCTCTCTTCAGCTATGGAGACTACCACTGGCCCTTCCAAGCTGGCCTCAGCCTCCATCTCTGCTATCAGATGCTCCTAGTTTCAGCCCAGCACTGGATAGGAATGGTGAATTTCCAAGCTTCACTGGGACAAATGGCGGAGAGCGGTTGAGAAACAACAGTGGTCTGGGAGTTGGGGAGACTCTGCCTTTGCCCTTCCCTGGCCACAGGGTCTTGGACAGGTACCTAAACCACTCTGAGCCTCAGTTTCCTCCTCTGTACAGTGGGAACAATGAGTTGTGCTTTCTTCATGGCTGCCTGAGGGCTGGCCCAGACTCCCCCAGTTGGGCCATGCTTCCTGACACTGTCGGCTTAGAAACAGAATCAACCCCTCTGTTTTCAGGCTCCTATAGGAAGGGCTTTTAGGTCCCTGAGCCTTTTCCATGTCACCACTGCCTGGGGAAAAGCGCCAGGAAATGCCCGGTGAGGCTTGTGTTCCTGGGTTCTGCTCAGAAAATCCAGCTTAGACCCTGGTCTATACCATCCAGAGACTTGCTTGGGCCCTGGCTGAGCTTCTCAGGCCCTGCTGGAGAGGAAGAAAGTTGTTTCTGTTCAGAGAGATCCCACAGGGCAGAAAGAAGGCACAGACTCTGTAAATGACCCCACCTGCATCTGTACGGCCTTTAAGAACTGACGGGCGCTTCCACTTCTTTGCAAACCTGGGTCTTGGGGATGAGAGGTTCATGGGCATGAAGTGTCTCACTGGTGACCCCTGGGCTGTGTTAAAATCCCAGTTCTCTACTCATTAGCTGTGCCATAATGTGAACGCCAGTTTCTGCATTTGTAAAAGTAGAGATGACAATTTCCGCCTTTCTTACTATGACAGTGGGAAAGCTGGATACTCCGACATATCAGTCCTGACATGCACCACCTCACGAACACATTCCAGCAACCCAGAATGGCTGGAAGGGCAGGGCTTTCACCTGTTTACTGGAGAGTTAACCAAGGGCTCAGAGAACAAGCAGAACTCAGCCTGGGGTCTGTCTGAACCCCTCAGAAAGGAGCAGTGCAAATCATGGTGACTGGTTTGGGGCCCCACAGTGAGTCAGAAGCGGAGCCAAGATTTGAACCCAGGTCTCCTAGGCACCAAGCCCAGGACTTTTTCCACACTCCCCAGTCCCATGCCAGAATCATCAAAGCACCAGGCACGAGGTCTAGGAGAGGTGCCGTTCTAAAGGTGAGGGCAGCATCCTTGGAAAAGTCTTGTTGCCAGCAGGGCACATTTTCTCAGTAACTGTGAATAAAGGGAAGCATCCTCCAATGTTCCTCACAGTGTCCTCTCACCCCGCAAGGCATCTAAACATGCTGAAGTTTAGGGTTCCCATTTAGTCCCATGCAGAGAGCATTTGAGCAGTCTCTGTTTTACCTACAGCAGCAGCTCCTAATTGTGGCATTTCCTTTTGGCCTTTCAGAAGGAAGAAACATGAAGCACACTCATTGAGCAGAAAGTTCATTTTCCTCCACTACCCCGAAGGGACACGAAATCCTCCATGTGTTGAGAACAGAGGCAGACCCATGCCATGCCTGGCCCCAGAGCCTACCAGGAAAGCCAGAAGGCAGGCAAGCCTCTTCCTCCCTCTGGGCTTCATTTTCTCACTTGTACAGAGTATGGGACCAGGAAATCTAAAGGTCTCTTTCTGTTTCCCAAGTCCCAAAATTTCTGCTCAGTATAATCCAAAGTTGCTGCCAACATGCTTTCCCGAGATACTGAGGGGACCAGCCCATGATGTCTGAAGACGGGGCAGGGGAGTTGGAGGGGCAGCAGGAAGCTGAGGAGGACACAAGGGAATGCTTGTTCAGGTGGTTGTCATCTCCAGCTCCTGACGAGGACCTGGGCGATCAGAGAAGTAACTCATCCAGGGTCACACAGTGAGGAAGAGGGTAGATTGGATTTGACTTTAGCTTGGTGAGATTCTCTAGGTTAATTTTTCCTAACTGTGGCCACATAGACTTAGAATCCCCTCACTGTAAAGAAGAGCTGACGTAGGCACAGGTGGAAACTTCTAAACTGAACTCAGACAATCTGCAAGGCTCTGGGCCACACGGCTTTTCTCCAATAACCTATGGCTCTCCAAGGCTATAAGGAAGACAGCTGAGCTACCACTGACTGAGCACTTGCCATACACTGGGTACATGTAAAACATTCCACAGATATTGTCCCTTTGTTAAAAAATTTTTTTCTTGTAGAGATGAGGTCTTGCTATGTTGTCTAGGCTGGTCTCCTGGGCTCAAACAATCCTCCGGCCTTGGTCTCCCAAAGTGCTGGGATTACAGGTGTGAGCCACTATACCTGGCTGTGTCTCATCCTTAATACACCATGAAGCCCATTTTACTGATGAGGAAAATCGAGGTAGAGATGTTAAATCCCTTTGCCCAAGACCATCCTGCTAGTACACAGAGAGCTGGGTTTCAAGAACTCAAGAGCCCAAGCCAAACTAACCCAGAATTGGTGTCCTCAGTGCTGTGCAGAGCTTCCTCTTTGGGGAAGGGGGAGGGGGATTGGAAGGGTATTGGTGACAGCGTAAACTGGAAACTAACAGGAAAGCAGAAGACTTTCTCCACTCCTGGGCTGCTGCCCCTCAGCATGGACAGCTCCTTACCCCGCCCATCCCCAACTGCCTCAATCTTCCTCCTTCACCAAGGAGCAAGTCAAAGGCTCCATCCCCCCAGCCAGGCTAACCACTCCCTCCCTCGGGCCCTCCACCACCTACTCTGTGACAGCAACTGGAAACACAGCCAGCCACCGGTGCCAGTCCGCCTGGCCCCACTTCTCTTTTTTGTCACCTCCCCCACCCCCCACCCACCTGGCAGCTCAGAGGCATGACGTCAGAGGATCACAGGGCACAGGATCACAGGGCACTCAGGGGGGTCCCGAGGTGAGCAGTAGCTGTGTCTGAGCTACACATTCCTGCCCTCTCTGGAGGTCTGCCCTAAGAGGTTTCATCACCCCTCAGGCACCAGGCTGTGGAAGGGGGCAACCAGTGACTGCAGCCCGGGTGTTCTGGGGCTGTGCAGGGAACTCAATGACCACCAAAGATGCTTGGCTGTGGCCTTGCATGGACCGCACTGGTGGCTCACATACGGGAGAAGGCAGCCACCAGGGAGCTAAGCATTTGGGGCTTCAGATGTTGACCCCACAAGGTGAGGCTCAGATGGCAGAGGGAAGTAAGTCTTGCTCCCTGCTGATAGATGAAGGGCAAGCAGCCTCTCATCCCCCCACCCCTCTGCAAACCTTTATTATTTCTTGCTCCTGGCTGTCAGCAGCAACGAACTAAGATTAATCACTCACTCGACTGCCTAGACCCACACGTGCCTACTGTTTGAGAACTCTCTCCTTTGCTATATTAATCAACGAGGGGAGAGATGGAAGAAAAACCATCCCAAATGTAATGTGCTCCTAGAGTCTCCCAGTTCTTCCTGGCCCCATACACCTACCCATCCTCCCCTGGACCCCAGGAGGCCCTTGTGGGGTGAAGACTGAGTACCCGGTAGTCAATACACACCCGGTCACTCCGGGCACAAATGGACATCATTAAGAATCTGAAGGGCAGGGGGCATGCTCTTGATAAGCACCCTACCCCCTCCTCCTCCCCTACCCGCAGAAGGCAATGGGGCTTCCCACCATCCTTGGACGGAGCGGTAACTGGTCTGATCATGGAACCCTTAAAGTGGAAGCAAGTTTGCTGATCAAACCTCAGATCCTTATTTTATAGATGCAAATGACGAAGACACTTGCCCAAGCCATCTAAGCTTAGCAGGGACAGTCTGGACTCACCCCCAGAGCCCTGTCCACTCTGCTGCTGCCATGGCAGTTTCTAAAGGCTCTGGAAAAGTTGGGAGGAGCAGAGACTAGCATCAAGAGAGCCCTGCTGTGTGCCAGCGCAGTGTGTAGCTCAGTCAACAGCTGGCACTGCATGGGGCAGAGCTCGTGGGGGCTGAGGACACACTGAATGACCAAGTGTTGTGCATGATGGAAACAGGCCAGATCCCAGAGGCGTCTCCTGAGGTGACTCTGGGACACTTGTAAGGTGCAAGGCTATCTGCCTTCAGGGATGTGAAAGCCAAAGGTCACATGGTGAGGACTCCACAGGGCCGCTTTCCCTACTGGGGTTGGGACTTTCACCACATTAACAAAGCAGGGCTGGGCTCTGTTAAAACAGCAGCGGCCTCCCTGGCTGTTGCTTCCTGCCCAGGGCTCAGAAGTGCCACTCTGTGCCCCCACCCAGGGATGGACCACACAGGCCCCCTGCCCCACAAGGGGCAGAGCCTGCCCTGCAGGACCTGAGGCCCCATCACCTTGCCTCCACTGCACCCTGCCCCTATCCCCTGCTGCAAAGTCTTTGAAGTCCTATTTCCCTCACCTTGTCCAGATTCCTTTGCAAAAAACTCACCAAACCAGAACTCGGAAAGCATTCACAGGTCAAAGTGCCTGAAGAACCCTTTTAATGAGATTGTTCAAGGCTTTTCATCCCTTTTCTCCACTGCTTGGCTTTCCAGAGACAGGAAACTGTGCTGAGAGTTTGACTATCTTCTTGCTGATTTCTCAAGCTCAACCCTTTGCTTCCTGAGTCTGGAATGAGTGTACCACGGCCCAGTGGTGGGTGCTGGGTCAGTGCATTGGCTGGCAGCCAAGAGTAAGAGTTCGGCAGGCAGGGTGCAAGGGAAGTGTTCAAAAGTATGGGTAGGATCTCTGAAGATAGCTCTGCCAATGGGGGCACCTGCCATGGAAGAGGCCCTGAGACACAATGGGGTGGGGTGTGCAGGCACCACCTTGGATCCTGACAGGTGCAGGGAGTGAGGGTAGGAGGCAGATGGGTGGCAGTTTGGGTCGGTCCAGGGATCTGCCTGATCCTCATGGTAGGAAGCCGTTGCTATCGCTATGGTCAATGTCATCGACTGCCAGTGCTGCAGGTCAACCATGAATCCCTTAGGGAGTCTCAGTTTCCCCACCCATAAAGTAGAGGAATTGGATTAGAAGGGCCTCAAAGTCACTTCCAGGTCTGACATCTGAAGACCTTGTCACCGAGTGTGAGTAGTGCTTGGAAGGAGGTGGAAGTGCCTCCTTCAGATCATTCAGCTTCCTCTACCCTAAGATGAGGAAGCGGATGGTAACCTTTGTCCGAGAGCAGGGCCTCTGTGAGTGGAACCTGCACACCAGGGGCCCCATCACTGAGAAATGCATCTCAACTCTTCTGGGAGGCACCCAAGACCTGTTGAGTCCCTCCTGCACCTTCATGGCTCTGCCTGGGTTGACCCTCTGCTGATGCCCTGCTGGCCGTCCCTGTTTGGAGATCCCTACCTTCTCTTTAAGGCTCAAGTACAGCCTTCTCCCTGCAGTTTCTCCCGACCCTCTGTGGCAGGGACTGCCCACCCACCTGCCAACTCTGGGCTCCTGAGACCCCCTGTGCAGACCTGCATGCAACAAGGCACAGGCTGAACTGGCCAGATGGTGAGCCCCTGGAGCCTGGGCCTGGCTGTTCTCACCTTGGCGCTCTCTCTGATATCCAGACCAGTGCCTGGTACAGAGGGCTCTGACTAATACCCGTGGAAGGGAGAAGGGCCCTGTCCTGAGGCTATACTCCCCAGATCCTTCCTCCGCCATAGAATTACCCTTGGCAGCCAAGGCTCATATGAAGATGGCCAGAGGTGAGACCAGCATAGCTGAAATTCCAATGTCAATTTGCACCACAATCCTGAAGGTGTCAGGAATGCCATTCCCCACCCGCTCCCGCCAGACAGGCCTGAGTATCTGAGAGATCATGCACTTTACTTGGTGGCTGGCAAAGCTGGTGCCCGCCCCAAGTAGCCGGGACACTCAGTACCAGGGCCGTTCCACTTGCGGTCGAGGTGATTAATGCCAGGGTGTTGCTCCCTGATTGGCAGCTGGACTGGTCATCAGGAACTGGGGCTGCTCTGGGAAGCAAGCCCACCTCCAGTCCTAGCTCCCGGGTTGCCTGGCTTAGATATAGGATGGCCTAGCCCAGCCTATCTCCTTAATTCTAGGCTTCTTCAAGGGAAAGCTGACCAAGTGAGACAATCCCTCTGGTCTTTGAGGGTGGTGATTTAATGGCTCTAGATCAGCAAAACTAAGCCTTCCATACTTCAGCCCCCTTAGGCAGTTACCCAAACTAAAATTCTTAATAATCACATCCAACAGGAAGGGTGCAGGAAGACAGATTCTGGGCCTTGAAAACAGAGGCTACTGGGCTGTCTCCTCTAGTCTCCCCTCTCCTCTTCCCCTGGCCTGGAAGGTACAGGTGATCCAGCCAGAGTACCCCAAGCACAAAGAGGGGGCTAAGTCCACAAAGGGGGACATTTGGGGACTCAGTTCTTAGGAGATCAAAGCCTAACTCCTCACTGGACAGATGTGGATGCTAAGACTCAGAGAGGGGAAGGAGCTTGCCTAAGGTCACCAGCAAGCAGTGAGTAGTGGTAGGCAGGATTCTTGTCCAGAATTTTGGACAACAGGTCCTTA
This sequence comes from Tarsius wallacei, assembly GCA_963574415.1. Lineage (NCBI taxonomy): Eukaryota > Metazoa > Chordata > Mammalia > Primates > Tarsiidae > Tarsius > Tarsius wallacei. The sequence goes on along the minus strand of CAUYQG010076743.1, from coordinate 1,373 downwards.
CCATGGCTCTTAAAAGCGGACTTCAAACAAACCTCAGGAAGTAGGGGCAGGGCGGGGATAACACAAGATAACATTTACACAACACTGGCTGGGCTGGAGACATGTAAGCAGGTCACTGTCATCCCCACTGCACGAATGGGAAAACCGAGGCTCAGATGGTGTGACTGGCCAAGGCCACCAAGCCTTGATGGGGAAAGCCAGGTATGAGGCCCATTCTCTGCTTTCTCCATTTGTGAGCCAGGTCCTCTGAACTACAGGCCTATACTGTGAGAACAGAAGCAAGGTGGTGTCCTTCCCTCCAGGGTGGCCCTACTTTTTTTTTTTTTTTTTTTTTAAAGAGACAGGGTCTCACTCTGTCACTCAGGCTGGAAAGCAGTGGTGCAATCATAGCTCACTGCAGCCTCGAACTAATGGCCTGAGGTGTTCCTCCTGCCTCAGACTCCCGAGTAGCTGGGATTAAGAGTGGTCCTACTATGGCATATATCAGGGATGAGACAGAATGATGCTCTTGGCCCTCTGAGATGTACATAAGGTGGCATCAGGGCCTGTGTTTATAACTGAGGGAGCATTGCACAGGGGACTGAGAAATGTATTCTGCAGGAGATAACTTGAGCAATTACTTCTGTGACCGGTCCCAGGCTCCTCATGTGCTCCCTCAGTGGCACCTCAGCCCTGGTACATCCTAGGTACATTAGTAGGCGGCTATTGCCTTGCAGGCAGGGCTGTGTCAGAGTCACCCCAGGGTCCCAGAGCCAGTCCGGTGCCCCCAGGTCAGGGGCTCAGCACTTCGAGGAGGAACGACCAGGCTTGGCACCGGGTGCTCTGTCCCATCATCCTCTGTATATTCAATCAGTCCTTTTGTGGAGGCCCCTCTGGGCCAGGAGGAATAAGCTACACTGAGGAACTCAGAGGCTGACAAGGAGAGGGACAGAGTGATAACCCAGCATGACCAGTGCCCTGAGAAAGCACGGGGGGGGGGGCAGGCTGGTGACATGTGAGTCCCACTGCTGATGTCACCTGCTTCCTTTGCCTTTTGCAGCCCAGAGGAATGCAATTCACCTTGATGAGGGAAGGTGGAGGTCAGGACGCACAGCTCCCAGGCTCCTGGGCTGCGTGGGGCAGTGAGTCAAGGCCTGGCCCTGTCAGCACGCTCAGTGGTGTGCATGCTGCCCCACCGCTGCCTTCTCCTCAATCCAATTACACTTCTCTGGCTTTGGCAGGCCCCAGTCAAGCCTCCCAGCCCAGCTGTGGTTTAGCATATTAAATTTCTTCGGCTGCCACAACCGGCCCGCTTCTTTAAGCCATCAGGTCTGATGGCAGTGAAGTACACAGGCACTGGCAGCTCCGAGAACAGCAAGGGTCCTCCTTCTTGT
>CAUYQG010076741.1:0-41666 GCA_963574415.1 Tarsius wallacei | reverse complement strand
TAATGAGAAATATTTTGTGACAATTTCTTGTGAGAGAATAGCCAAAATAAGAGAAGAGACATATCTACTGAGAGGCTCTAGAGTTTGGAGACATCCTCCAAAGTAGGAAAAAGGAGAAAAAGAAATCTCAATGCACTATGTGAAATGTTAAAACAGACTTACATCCTAGGGTACTAAAAATATAGTCTGTGAGATCAACACTGCAGGAATTTTAAAACACTATCTAGGCCTATAAAAATATTGTTCTTTGTATGAAACTGACAGTTGGTGTCATCCACATGAACCTGTGCAGCAGTCTCTGCCTGAGAAGTTTGTCCTTCTTTCTGACATAGCTGGGCTAAGAGAACATTACAAATGAATGCAAAATTTTTCCATACAGACACATACACACACACATCCTACTACTAAGAAAAAGTCAATTGAACATTAAGACAAAGAAAGTACTATTATGCTAACTCTTGATCTTCCACATTGATAAAGAGGACCAATAATAACTCTTATAGAAATTAAAGCAATGTATTTTTGTTGTTGTACATGTATCTTTGATCACATTTGGCATAGTTTAATAATGCAAGGTTTTGTATTACTCAAACATGCTACAAATGAGAGTCATGAAAAAAGACCAGAAATTGTTTCAGTGGGTGCTTTAAAAAAAATCCTGAAACCATGTTGATTGGGCCCAGTCCAAACCAATGCTGTCTAACCTCAGCCATTCCTCCTATGCTCATGAGTAGTCCTTTTATTCCTTTTGACTGACTTCCTATTGTGTTTTTTAGTGATTTTTTTCAGACTGGCCTTCTCTACATTCCCAAGTTCACAGTTCCTGTTGTCTTCAAAAACACTCCAAGGGGATATCTCATTTTCTACTTTCTTAAGATTGAGGTACATGAACTTCTGCATCTTTTACCCACTCCACATCAAAATATCTATCACCATATTTTCACAATGTTTGTGTAATTTTAAGAAAGATGTCCCCTTCTCCCTTGTTAATTACCTCACCTTTGCTCTTGATCCCATCTCATCCCATTTCCCCTACAGCCTAGCCCTATCATTCATTATAGGAGTCATTAGCTTAAGGTTTGAAATTTGCCCACCGATTTGTCTTGTTCGGTCTGCAGAAGTGGCTTTTTTTAAATTTGTGATACTTTTAGTCAGAAACACACTCTTGACTGTTTAAGCCCCGACTCTTTTCTACTGTATTATATTCGCTGGCTTAATTAGTTACCCACCCAGACTCTAAAGATAGATGTTGGAGCTTCTGGTCTCTGCTTTACATCTTCAGGTCTTTTCACTGGCTCCTTTACTTCTGTTTACAGTGTCAGATTCTTTATATTCTAGAAATACAAGTTATCTCCTCCCTGGATCTGGCCATCCCCTAGAGCTACTGTGGTTCTACTATTTATTTGCACTACTCTATGTCCTCACTTTTTAGCATCTTGTTCTAATTCTGTGTGAAGAAAACTCACAAATGCACACAAGAATTGAAATCTAAATAAAGTACATTTTGAGTTTATAAGTCAAGAATAGAATTAATACACCAATAATTAAATTATAAAAGTAACAATAATGCACATTCATGAATTATAGACCTGACTCTTCCACTTACCAACTTTAAATAAATAATTTAACTCCTGAGACAGTTTCTTTCTTTGTTATAAAAGTATTAATATCTTCTCTGCCTACTATATTGGGTTGTTTTAACAAAGTAGAGGACTAATAATAGAATAGATTCTATTGTTTAATATCTGCTATGTACCAGGCTCTGTTTTGAAATCATTTACTTCTCACAATAACCTAATGAAGAATATGCCACCATCACCATTTTATAAGAATAAAATTAAAATTTATTGAGTTTTAATAGCCAGCCTGAGCTTGCACAATGAGAAAGTATAACTCACATTTTAAAAAATGGGTATTTCATTTAAGCCCTGGGTTTGAGTACATACTGATTTTTGCAAGTATATCAGTCCAGTATAGAAACAAATTAACATGGCTACTAGCACTATTTGTCCCATAAGGTCATTAAGCTATATTCAGATATAAACTTTTACAGTACATTACCCAGTATTCTAGAGCCATGTAGAACTTTTTATCTAGTTATGTGTTTATCTTACTCATTCACACTGGCCTCATCATCCCGACAGGTAGACAGATGAAAGAGGATGTCTGTTTTATACCTGGGTACAGCCTCTCGCAGGTCCAGTGGATGAATTACCAACTGAGAGCAGTGTTCTTACAATTTAACCACAGAGGTATACACTTCAATTTCTTCTTGTTTCTCTTTCACTAACTTCTGAGAATTACAACTGATAAGAAAATTGCAGTTATCTGACAATTCTGAATCACCTTAATTATGAGCACCTGTCAGGACAGAAAACTTACCAGTGAAACTGCTGTGCTCATATAAAGCTGCATTAACTAAAAAGGTCAACTTTGTTTTGCTAACTTCCAATTTGCAAAATATATACACTAACTATTGTAGAAAGAAGTACAAAAGACGTCTAACTGGAAATGAAATAAGCCCTCAAAATATGAGCATCCTTCATGAAGTCTCACTGAATAAATGATCAAAATTGGCAGGGCAGGTCAACAGCATAAGAAAAGTGACCTGATGTCAAGAATACTTGGAAAACCTTCTGCTCCTCTCCCTAAATCTACTTCCACATTGTGGCCTGAGCTAGAAATCTCTTTAAACTACAATGAAGATTTTCATTAGACATTGGAAGCCAAGGCTGAAACCGTAAAACCTCCCAGGTGGGGCAACATATAACTTACCTTATTCACATGGAAGTAAAAATGACTGATATCAGATCTTTCTGAGAAAGCATATTTTTTAAGGAGATAGTGTTAGGGCACGGATGGGGGAGGGTGGAGGCGTGGAGAGGGGTCCAGCACCAACGGAGCCGGCATACCAGAAGTGCGTGCTGGCAACCCAGAGATCCAGGTAATGCAAAGAATTGCAACACACAAAGAGGTGAAAGAAGAAAAGATTTATTTAAGAAAAGCTCATTCCCCACAGACAGAAAGAGGGCCTACACTCTAGATGAGTGCGGCCCCATAGCCCCCTCGAGCCCCAGCTTAAATCAATTTCCTTGGAGATGTGGCAATCAGGTAGATGTGACTGCCATGACTTCCTTATAGACCACCTGCGAATGTCTTGGAGACCCTATGACACAGAGACCCATTAATGTCTGTCCATATTATCATAACCCCTAGAGAAGAGTGTGACAAGGATTCTAATGCTCCTGTACCTTCTTGAATGACATTCCTTAGAGCTAATGGAGGGTGTACTTCCCCTTATCTCCTATGTGTTCCCAGTGAGTAGCTTCGGGGAATCCTTGACTTCCCTGTAGATAGGGCCCAATCTACTGGAAGATCGAATTCCCACCTGCTTCCCCTCTGAGCGGTCATAACTTTTGCAATTACGAGCTTCATAACTTCTACAATCCTTGCCCAATGCATGATGTCTTAGGCCTTGTAAATTCCCTTTACTCTAGACAAGCTTGATTGCCACTATGAGATACCTGGCATCAGGAAGTCTGTGTTTCTGAAAGGACAAAGTCAGCAATGTTAATCTTTATCTAAAGTATGCATTTCTCCAAAGCATAGCTTCTACTTTCCCATCATTGTGTCAGGGTTTAAGAACAAGACAAAAAATGGCTTCCCACTCTTGGTCTGTCCTTTCAGATAGTTTCAAGGACTGCCTTTGTCTCAGATTTCTTAGTTTCTAGTCTTGCCAAAAAATGATGTATATCTTCACTTGCATCCCCCAACTAGCCAAACGTAGTGCTTGGCTAATTTAATAGAAAGTCTATGAAAGGTCTAAGCATTAGGCAAAAGATTGGCTCCAAATCAAGATCCTTCTTGCTGCTATTACCTCATACATATTGCTCAGATTCTTTGCTTTAATCCTGATATATTGTTGAACAGGATGATTTCCTGGATTTCTGACTCTCTAATTAATGCCCAAGTTCTTTTCTTAGTTTCTAAACTTTTGTTCACTCTGCTCCTTAATGTCTGTATTGTATTAAATATCTGACCATTTTGTTGCCTAGTTTTCACCGCGGATCTTCTCTTCTAGAATTAATCCACTGTCTGGACTTATTTCAGACTCCTTATTCCAAGCAGACCACAAGCTTGATTAGAACATTTCCACCTCCATGCCTATCCCCTAGTCTATTTCTCCATTTTGCTTCAGGTAGTCAACAAAAGGTTGACTTTTCCACTCTGCACTGAATAATAGTAGGTCCACCATAGTGCAAAGAGGTGGACATAAATCTGAATTTTTTTTTTTTTGCCTTACTTAAAAAAGAGATTAATGTTGATGGCGAAAAGGGGCAGAGAAGCAGTACTAAGTAGCATTTCAGCATGTCGGCCCTGGAGTCAATTCTGCTTTCAAGTTCAAGCTTCTCCCTTTACCAGTTTTATGACATTAAACATTTTTTTTCCTGTGTCCCAACCCCCATCCCTACCCCATTTAAGCAAGTTCTTTAGCTACTTGGTTTTAGCTTTTTCTTGTATAAAATGATGATAACAATACAATCTACCTTATAACACTATTGTGAATATTAAATATTAATTTTTAAATTATAATCATAATTATATAAAAATAGTTATGATTATAATTATAGGAAAAGCATGTAAGAAGCACATGGAAGTACTCAACAAATGTAAGCTATTAATATTAAATAGCAAGGCTATAGCATGGTTAATCTCTATGACTTGGTCTGAGAAGAAAAATAAATCACAATTCCAAGTGATGGCCAAGAAAGTGTGAGGTTGCATCCTGCTTGTTCAGCACACCAATATGTTGAAGTTGCAACTGACTGTACCAAATATCAAGGGCACCAACTATTGAGTTCAATGTCTCAGTGGTTGATTTCAATACGATCATTTGCATCTCTTTGTGTTTTATAGTTTGTTGTGTTTGCCTAGTTAGAGATTCTTTTATTTCCTTTCTATTCTTACCTTCTTTCTTTCACTGTAATGGTATTTTGCCAAGCTACAGCTTTGCTCTGAAGACATAGTAACGTGTGTCTGTTATTGTACCACTTTCCTGGAGTAAAGGATATTTCCTTTCATTTTTTGTAAGAATGCTTAGAGGTAAGGTCACATTATCTTTAACAATATTTGATATGCAAAGAAATTCAATAAGATGTATATTTTACTATCAGAGAGCAGAAAAGTCAGGCTTTAAAGGCCTCCATGAACCCACATATCTTGGCTGCTGAATTAAGCTCTAAATAGTGATACTAGCAGGGGGCCAGTGGAGAAGAACACTCTTCTTGCTATCTGACTTTAGAAAAACAAACACACATCAGCAGGCTTTCTGGACCAATTACATTCCATTTCATCTGGGCAACCTGACACACATGTATCTCCTCAAACAGATTTGTCTCCTGGGGAAGAAGTGCAGACTCAGCTAATAAATAATATGAAGGCATTCTGACTAAAGGGCAACATGTGGTAGAGAACAGTCATGTGACCTTGATATTGTAGTCACTAAAGAAAAAAACAAAACAAACAACAATAACAACAATGAAAACTCAGGGGAGAGCAAACTTAGTCTGGTCAAGGGCAAGCCATTCACTGATTCAGAATATTTAATTCTTTCCTTATGCCCAGATGCAGCATCCAAGAATCAAGAAAACAGATTTTGAATGAACACTATATTAGGAGCTATGAACTTCTAACAAAGAAACCAACACCTTCAGAAAACACAGGGATCTGAAATTAGAGATGGAGTGTCTCAAATTGAGCTAGAAGTTCAGACTCCTATAAAGTATAACTAGTGATTATCAGTAACAAGTTCTTAAAGCAACCACAGGTTTTAAGCAAAAGACACATGAAGAGATCAGTAAGGAAAGGAACACAGACTTTGCAATGTTCTTGCCAGTAGTAACATGCATTGTAGGAAGAAATCATGGCAGCAGTATTATATTTTAACATGAAGGACAATGAGATACCTAACAGCTGTTTCACATTTTTAAAGCCATTCCAATCTCAGTGAAACATACTTGGGAGGAATTTGGAAAATAAACCTTTCCCAAACCCTATGATAATGAGGCAAATACCATTAGAAACAAATTGGTTGCTTGGGGCTTGCTTCCACCTCTTGGAGATAGTAAAAGGCCCTGGAATCACAAACATTGATATCAATGAACTTTTGATCTCAAAATATTATGGGGAAGCTCAGCAGTTACTTTCAAATTTTATTTCCCTTGCTGTAACTAAACAGAAGAAATATAATTTTTAGAATACCAAAATGCCTTAGTACATATAGTAGAGTTAGTAGATGCCAAATCTCTATTTTTCAGATACAGGTGCTTTCATACCAGAGGCAATGAAAGGAGAGGAGAGCTGAAATTAATATAAATTTTTTTAAATTTTGGTGAAAAACACATACCATGAGAGCTGCCTTCTTAACAAATTTTTACGTATATAGCAGGGTACTGTTCGCTATAAAGACAATGTTATATAACAAGTCTCTAGAACTTGTTCATCTTGCAAGACTGAAACTCTATACCCATTAAACAAAATCTCTCCATGTCTCCCTCTCCTCAGCAACTACCATTCTACTTTTTGTTTCTATGAGTTTGACTACTTTAGATACCTCATATAAGTGGGATCATATAGTATTTGTCCTTCCGTGACTGGCTTATTTCACTTAGCATAATATCCTCAAGGTTCATCCATGTTGCAGGATTTCCTTCTTTTAAAACAGGTTTTTCTCTGACTCTCCTGAAACACAATACATCTGAAGTATTTAGATTCTTTATATAAATTTACTTCTGGACTGAGAATTTCCCATTCAACACCTGTAAGGACTAAACATGTTTTTCTCCAAGTTATTACATTTTATTATTTCCTATTCAAAGGGAAAATAGCAGTCACCCCTAACTAAAGAGGTTAAGCTAAATTGACACTTTTAAAAACTCTCAAGTAATAGAGACCAATAGAATGTATACTTCTCTTGTAGGGATTTAATTAATGCAATAATCTGGCAATTAAGACAATAAACAGTTTTTATATAAATTAGTCTGCTTTTTATTTGATAATAAAATGCATGTGACTATTTAGCTTTTTAGGAAAAGATTACAAAGACCACAGGAAAATATATGGGGTAGATTAAAGAATACTTTGAAGAAGACAGATACAGGAGAAGCAAACTCATTAGGTAAGAATAGTGAGAAATGTGTGCTTTGGCTGACATTTCCAGATGTCATTAATTTTCTGTTCATACTTTTTTCTTACCTTTAACACTAAATTCTTAATCAGGTCAGAGATTTTTGAAAGAAGGGAGAAAGTTTATGACCACTGTACTACAGTTATGACTCATTTTATAATATGTTTTGTGTTTGTGACATAATTATTATACAGATAATTACTACAGTTTGAACTTAAGTGCCATCCAGCTAATTAACCATTTATTTGAAATCTTCAGTATATAAAATATAGTATTAGGTACTATGGAGAAGATAAAAGGATTGAGAAGACAGTTTCTACTGTTAATATTGTATAGACTAGATACACAACATATTTTCATTCTGTAACTTGAGAATAATCAGTAAATGCATTAACAGATGCAAAATTATACTGAAATGCCTGACTTTAAGCAGATGATATGTTCCTGAAAATGTATACATAAATTAAATTTTCTCAAATTAAATTGCTTTCAGAGAAAAAAAAAACAGGAGCTTAATTGAAGCAATACTGTTTTGAGAAGTTTGATAAAGCAGAGTTATTCCCTAATTTGTCTTTAACATTAATCCATATTTTCACAAATTGGTCTTACTTCAAGTGAGGTAGAAGTTTATGTTAAAAATGGAACTTCTAAGTATTCAGTAGATCTAAAGACACTAGTCAGAGCAAAATAGGATTACTCCAAGAAGGTTTTAAAAATACAGGATTCTATGTTTGGGTCATTAACAGGGTTGTGAGGGTAGAATAGGTGTTAAAAAAAACTCTTGCTGAGGAATAGCATCAGCTATCAGAGCATCAAACAATAGTAGACCTAGACAGAGATTGGCCTTTTGAGATCTGTGGGCCTTCTCATGGGGGAAGAGGGAAAGAGGGAAAAGTTGACCTCTAATGTGATTGTGGCTAATCCTTCGAGTTTGCGAGAAGGCAGGCAAAAGTTAAAATAGTGGATGAGACTTTCCTAACTCCAACACCAGGAATGTGCAAGACTGGCTATCCATGTGCTTTAAAATCACTAGCCCTAAGGGATAGACACTGTGCCACTTTTCAACACCTGTGGGACTCCCATCATGTGGAGATTTCTAACAAATGTGCTTCCACCCTAATGAGCTGACAATGGATGAAGAAGGAAAACAATCAACTGAAAGGACCGGCAACCAGGGAGTGGAATATCACTCAGAAAAAGTAGAGTGCATGCCTATCCAAAGAAAACCATTGAGTAATTTGTAAACTAAACAGTTGCGGAGATACATATAAGTAGAAGATAATGTCTATTGAGACCTAAATTAGAAAATCAACAGAACAAATACTTAAAAGCAGAAATATGAAGTGAAAGAAATCATGGGGAAAAAGGTAAGAGCCTTAGAAGATAGATCTAGGAGATTTAATATGCAAATAAGAGTTCCAGAAGGATATCAGGAACAGATGGAAGAGAGGCAACAATCAAGCAAAATTTCCCTGAGCTAAAGAAATAGCTAAGCTCACAGACTAAAAGGAATCACCAAAGTCTAGTCAGAATTTAGTTTACATGTTTCCAGATAATTATTTCAAACTCCAATTTTCTCAAACTTCCAACCCCTTCCCTCTCTTTACTCTCAACTAATCATCTACTTCTTAATAAATTAGAAAAATTGAAACAATCAAAAGATGATTTTTACAGGCTTCCACTATTCTTATCTTGATGCAATGGTATGTACTAAGCACACTACCAAGCAAACTCCAAGAGTTCACAGAACAAAAAAATCTCACAGAAAAAATATATATTTTTACACATGATTTTGTAAATTAATTTAAAATACCGTACAAGAATCAACAGCGAAAGAAATCTGGCATGTCAACACATTTAGGGTAGGATGCAAGTGGTTGTTGGACAGACCACAGTACCTGAATCCTGGGTTATGCAACGTGCATATATCATATCTCTCTGTTGCACCAACTTACCCTACTGATGGTGTGGTAATGAAGACCAGAGATAAGGTTTGAGAAAGGGGGAGAAGAAAAAACAAACAATTATGACTATACTTTTGCTTCTTGGACAGAGCACATGTGGGGCCAAAAAGGAACTATACCGAATGTTACCAATGAATGGTCAATTCAGTGATGACATTAGCTGTTAATCCAGATAGGGCATGATGGCATCTTATAATGTGATCTTTCCATAATTTTCTGCCTAAAAGTAATACTCTTGTTTGATTATCATATATGTCATTTTTCTATCTTTAACAGGTCAGTTTATCTCTGACACATCTTACAAACTTATTTCCTATATTTAATACATCTTATAAATTCTGCCTATGTCTCACAAGCTACATGCTTACTCATTACTCATACTTATCATACCTTTTCATTTACATCCTGTAAGTTAATTGCTTTCTTATCTGATTAACACTGTCAAAAACTGTGAAAAGTATGAGATTCTACGCTACTTTCAAGCTAACAAGTTAGTTTGCCATAGATTCTTGTGGTAGAAGATATGAGACTTCTGATCAGACATAAGGAAAGTTTATTTCCACAGCAATGGCAATGGCCAGAGTATCATCATTTTCTTGCACCAGTTACTTGAGCCACAATTGTTCACAGGCAATAAGAGATAGGTGAAGCTTGAACACTTAGTGGGCTGCAGTACAAGAAAGGAAATGCAAGCTTAGAGAACCAGAACCTGAATTCTGAGTTACAATCAGATCTATTATTTGCCCTAGGGGAAGATATTATCTATTATACTGGAGAATTAACAAATCAGCCAGGCACAGGGGCTCACACCTGTAATTCCAACATTTTGGGAGGCGGAGGTGAGAAGATTGCTTGAGCTCAAGAGTTTGAGACCAGCCTGAGCAACATGGCGAGACCTCATCTCTACAACAAATCAAAAATTTAGCCAGGCATGGAGGCGCATGCATGTAGTTACAGCTACTTGGAAGGCTGAGGTGAAGGATCACCAGAGCCCAGCAGATCAAGACTGCGGTGGCAAAAACAATTTTTATGAGTTTAATTGATCCTGTTTGTTCTTCTCATCTTCTGTGCCAGAACTGAATATTCCCAACTAATACACCAACACACATTACACCATCTATGTCTATAACTTATGCCTGTTCCCATATAGTCTCCCTGTCATTCCACAAGTAGAGGTAGACTATTAATGTTCCTATAGAAAGCCAGCAGCACACTTCTTCAATATTCTATCTACTCAAGGGTGTTACTCTGGAAATTCTACCTCTCTCCTGTATCATCAGTTATTTCCTGCTCCTCTAGATCACTTCCATCAGCATAATAAAACTACAGTATTAATTAAGTTATAAAAAAAACCTCTTGACTTCACATTCTACTTTGTGTCATCTTTCCATCGAGAACATTGAAGAGTTATTTAGACCTGTTTCCAATTTGTCTCCTCTCATTCTTTCTTTTTGTGTTACATCTTCCTGATGTAGTAATGTTTTTATCATTATGGAATGTCCTTATTTGTCTCTAGTAATGTAACTTGTCTTAATTTGTCTCTAGTAATGTAACTTGTCTTAAAACCTGATATTGTTACAGTCCCTCTAGTTCACTATGATGACAGTTTTTATGGTATATCTTTTTAAATTCTATTTTTTTAAATCCAAACTGTGTCTCTTGAAAACAGCATATGACTGGATATTGCTTTTTAAAATATATATATCTAGCCAGAAAATGTCTGTCTTTTGATTTGGTATTTAGTCCATTTTTTTGTAATGTAATTATTAATATGGTAGAATTTACATCTGCCATTTTGTTGGTAGGTTTCTATGTGTCTCATATCTTTTAGTTTCTCTATTCCTTCTTTACTGCCTTCTTAGGCCAACTTTTCTATAAAAAGGGAGGTAGTGAATGTTTTAGGCTTTGGGACCATATGATCTCTGTATGAACTATTTAGCTTTTTCACTGTAATATGAAAACAGCCATAGATAATATACAAATGTAGGGTGATGGTTGTGCTTCAACAAAACTTATTTATAAAAATAAATAGTGGGCCTAATCTGTCCCACAGACCATAGTTTGCCAACCCCTATGTTGATATTATTTAGTGTACTATTTCAAATCATCTTTGAGTGTGTGGGTGTTATATACACATATTTAATATTTTCCTGTTTCTTTGCATATCTAGTAATATTTTCGCAAAAATATTTAAACAATATAGCAACTTTACATATTTTATTTTTCTCAGACATTTTATTTGAGTAACTTTTCTAGACTTCAACTGTAAGCTCTTTCTCTCCTACTAGAGCCATTGATGACTCCAATTATCTTTCTATTTTTATATTTAGTCTAGCTTCCAAAGGTCACCAGTCCTTTATCTGCATAGCTTGGTGGTCAACCAATAATTTGTACATAAGTTTTATTTAAACATTTTGAGCCTAAAAGGTATTCACCCAGTGCTAATCAATATGTGTGTGCAGATTCAAATTTGCAGTCAATTACCAAATCTCCTTTGGCTTTCATTTTTTTGCTGGGCTTTCTTGAGACGTTCCCACCTATGTGTAATTTTTCTTTCAACCAAGAGAGTAACCTTCTATTACTCCCTTATTTCTAGCATCTTTCTATTAAATTTCTGACCAACTGTTTCTCGGCTCAATTGGGACAGCAACCTCAGTTATCAAAACTGTGGGTTCTTTCATTTTTCCTAACCTAGTACACCATTTTTAGTCATAAGAGGACACTGGGCTTTTGCTAGCCACAATTAAGTCTCCCTTTATGGCAGCAAATTTTCTGGTTTTCATGATAAGTCACCAAATGGTAAAATACAATGTCATTCTTGCTGACCACACAAATTGGTGGGGAAGTGGGGAGAATGAGAGCTTCCTAACACAAGGAGACTTTAATACTCTCATTGTTCTTATTCAAAGCTCTTGCAGTTTTTCAAGAATAAGCATTTCTCAATTTATTGTTAATCTGTTCTCAATTTCCTGTGCCCTGAAATGTTTGCCGTTGACTACGTCATTCAATTCTATACTTATATTTTGCCACCAACCTCTTCACATCTCCATAACCATAAGTCCCTCTAACATTCTCTTCAACAATTTTAATTAGGATTTTGCTCCCGCTACTCCACCAAAATGTGTCAAAGTCACCAAAGGTCACCACAATGTTAAATCCAATTTTCAGTTCTAATATTTCTTGACCTATTAGCAGCATTTGACACAATTAATTACTCTCTCCTTCTTGAAACACTTTACTTGGTTTCCTGGGCAACAGTCTTTCTTTTGAAAATTCTCTTACAGCATTGGTTATTCTTTACAGGTCTTCTTGACTAGTTCCTTCTAATCTTTATGACCTTTAAATATTGAAGAACCTGAGAACTCAGTTCTCAGATCTCTTATTGATCTTCTATCACTGTCTGGGTGGTCTCATCCTGTCTCATGTCTTTAAATACAACATAGATATTGAAGGCCCCAAAATGTATGTCAACTTTCTCAAACCAGAAAAAATGAAGAAAATTTATAAAAAGAAATAGCATAAAATAAATTTCAACACTAAAGACATTTGCAATGAAATCAAGCATATCAGCCACTGTATTAAGTGTGAATGGGGTAGCTTCTTGCGTCAAAAGACTCAGACTGATGGATGGGAATTTTTTAAAAATCTGGCTGATATACCTCCTACAGGAAATATACTTAAAGCAAAGTAGAAATGAAAGGATGGAAATTTTTAAGTGCGCAAGAGGATATCAGGAAAATGCCAAAATAAGCAAGAGTAGCATTATCAAAACAATAAAAAGTAGAGTTTAAATTTAAGAGCATCAAGCAGAGTAAAGAGCCTAATTATTTAATATAAAAAGTGGAATTTACAAAAAGATATATTAGTCATATTGTTATTTGCACCAAAAAAGAAAAATGTACTAAGAAAAAGCTTGGCTATACATTCAAGAAGAAATTGATGAAAATATGATTATGATAAGAGACACCAATATATCCCTTTCAGAAGCGGAAACACTGAATAGGCAAAATATATGTTAACAATATATCACAATGCAGTAGTCCTCCCTTATCCATGGTTTCATCTGCTGCAGTTTCAGTTATCCACAGTCAGCCATGATCTGAAAACATTAAATGGAAAATTCCGGAAATAAACACTTCATATGTTTGAACTTGAACGACATTCTGAGTAATGTGATGAAATCTCTCACAGTCCCATTCTGTCCCACCTGGGGCATCAATTATACCTTTGTCCAGCATCTCTACAATATATACACTACTTACCAGTTAGTCACTTAGTAGCTATCTGGGTTATTAGATGGACTGTCATATCACAGTGTTTGTGTTCAAGTAACCATTACTTAATAATGGTCCCAAAGCACAAGAATAGCAATGTTAGCAATTTAGATATGCCCAGAAGTCATAAAGGACTTTCTATAAGTGAAAAGATAAAAGTTTATCATAAGTATGTATGTGCAGGAAAAAAATAAAGTTTTTACAGGTTTTGGTACTATTTGTGGCTTCTGGCATTCACTGGGGGTCTTGGAATGTATTCCTATGGATAAGGGGGAAATACTATATTATAATGAATTTCACTATATGTGTAACATACAAAAAACCTTGTCTTCCTCAAATAGAGTTTTTTCACATGACCACTGATCATTTTCCAAAAATCGAAACCTAAAACATTCAAAAGACTCTACATACAAGGTACATTTTCTGTCTTAATCCAACAAACTAAAAATAAATTCTCAAAAAATAACCAAAATGAAAAACAAAAAATCCTAACTACAAGGAAACTAGAAAATATAACCTTAGGTGAAACTTGAATCAGAAGGTGGTCAGGAAGATGGCAGCTGAGCCAATCGGACTATGCGAGTCCCCATGTGAGTGAGTGTATGGAAAATTTTGTGTACATACTGATGAGCGAGTGGGCATGTGAGTGGCTGACTGCTTAAGGGCTAGGGAGCTAGTGGCCAGGGCTCTCCTGATGCAGCGACTGGTGCCACAGCTGCTGGGCTTGGACCCTAGTGATTCCCGGGATGCAGAAGCCGAGCGTCATTTTCTTTTTCTTTTTTTTTTTTAAATCAACAAACCCTCCCTGGAAAAAAAATGCTGGGAGAGACTGTCTAAGTGGGGGCTCGTGAGCAAGTGGCCAGGGCCTTGGTGCAACAGCTGGTGCTGCAGCTTCTCTGCTTCATCCCTGACTCTTCCCAGGTCGCAGAAGCCCAGCGCTATTTTTTTTTTTAAATGGTCAAAAGCGATGGGGAGAAAATATCGCCCCAGGCTCTCCCTCACCAGTATAGCAAGAGAGAGACTGCCGCCTCTTGGCTTTGCCTCACCACTTCAGCGCCTGTCAGGGCACCAGCAGCAGGCGCTGCAGAGGGAGTCTAGAGGCAAAGTGCCACTGAAGAGCACAAGAGAGGCACCCCACCACCATCTTGAAGGTGGAGAAGGAAAGTGCTCCAACTCACTCACCACAGAGCAACAGACCTGATCTCTGTGACTGGCGGATCAACTACTCAAGGATTGATTATGACCCAGAGGGAATATTCTGAAAACACAAACTTCGGAGGGGCCTGGTGAGTGTTGAGTTCCAGGCACCCCACTCCCTACCCTGATCTAGCCACAGGACAAAGGGTGAGGCCAGAAAAGAACAAAGAAGAACTCCAAAGAGATCAGTGATGAGTCCGGGGCTGACCCAAACCCCCTCCTCCCCAGCAATCCTCTGAACATCAGCTCTACACAGCTGGGCTATGACCGAGGGACCAACCCAGGCATAGCCTGGACATCACTTGCAATAGGAGAACTCCATTCCAGGATAGGCCTGACTGGGGCAACCTCTAAACCCCCCACCTCAATACGGTCCATCCCCATTAGAAGAGATCTCCTTGACCATCCAAGAGTGGGAGGGAAGGACTGCAGCCCCTCCCACCTCCACTGCCCCTCCTCCTTCTCTGCTTCAGACACTGAGAAGAGAGTGAAAGAGGTGGCTCTGTAGGAGAGAACTTATTAGAGGAACAAATACTAAGCCGGCCACAAGAGGGATATGAATAGACACTTCTCAAAAGAAGATATTCGGGCAGCCAACAAACACATGAAAAAGTGCTCAGTCTCATTCATCATCAGAGAAATGCAAATCAAAATCACGTTGAGATACCACCTAATCCCAGTAAGAATGGCCATCATTAATAAAACAAACAACAACAGATGCTGGCAAGGATGTGGAGAAAAAGGAATGCTTCTATGCTGCTGGTGGGAATACAAATTAGTGCAGCCTCTTTGGAAGACAGTGTGGCGATTTCTGAAAGAACTAGAAATTGACCTTCCATGTGACCCAGTAATTTCCCTATTGGGAATATACCCGAGGAACTCAAATCATTCTACAAAAAAAAAACACCTGCACACGTATGTTTGTTGCAGCTCTGTTCACAAAAGCAAAAGCATGGAACCAACCTCGTTACCCACCAAAGCTGGACTGGATTAAAAAAATGTGGTACATATGCACAATGGAATATTGTGCAGCAATAAATAAGGACAAACATATGGACTTCACAGCAACTTGGAAGGATTTAGAGTTGATCACACTCAGTGATCTATCACAGAAACAAAGAACAGAGTATGTTCTCACTCATAAGCAGACCTTGAACAATTATAATACTATAAGAAAACAATTGGCAGTAGTGGGAAACTCTCAGGGGAGGTGGGGTGGGATTGTTAGTAGAGGGAAACTGCTAGGGGAGGGAGGGGCACACCTCATCAACAAGGGTACCTGCATAATAAACATTTGTGTGCCTAACCCTGAATTGTACCCCACATCTTTATAATAAGAAAATGTAGAAGCAGGAACTTGAATCACAAAGGCAATCAAAATTGCAATTAAAACCTATCTGGAATAAACTAAAAAGAAAACACCTATTTATTTAAAACATATGGGGTGCAAAATCTTCTTTACTTAGAAGAAAATATACAGGCTTAAATGCCATTAGTATTTTTAAAGAATTATGAAAATATATTACCTTATTTCTCATAAAAAATATTTGAAAAAGAACTACAAGATAAGTCTAGAAAGTCACGAGCTGGAGCTAATAAAGATAATATTAAAATTAGTAAATTGGAAAGCAAAACTATATTATAAATAATACATGAATATAAAATTTTCCCTAGAAAAACAATAAAATAGCCACCTATCTCATAAGATTGATTTAGAGAGAGTAAAAATATAGTATTAGAATGATAAGTGAAACATCACCACAGATAGAGAAGAGATTAAAATATTGCAATTCTCTTTTAAAAAGAATTCAACTCAGAATTCCATTACAAAAAATTGAAAACCTAAAGAGAAAATTAATGATCTTCTAACATAATTACTAATAATGATCCAAAAAACAATTGAAACACTTGAATTGACTAAAGCAATTGAAAATATGAGAATATCATTGTAAAATGTAGCAGCAGGTGATTCAAAGTTGGATTTTTTTCAAATCTGTAAGAACAGATCATTTCAATGATACTTAAATTATTTCAGATCCAGAGAAAAAAATGAAAAAAATTTTAGTTCATTTTGTGAACAGAGCATCAGTTCACTACCAAGACCATATAAAAATAGTATTAAAATAAATTCTATTAATCTGCCTCACTATGAATACAGATGCAGATATTCTAAATGACATTATGCAGTACAATACAACAATGTATCAAAATTATAACACACTATACCCAATTAGTGTATTTCATAAATACAAGGAGTTCTAGATCAGGAAATCTATTTGCATACTCCATTATAAATTAAATTATATCAGCAAATGCTAAAATGCTATTTGATAAAGTTCAGTAGCTATCTGTAGTAAAATAGCTGAATAAAATAATGATGGAGGAAAGCCACTTAAATATAATAAATGCTATTACAAACCCCAAACAAATATTATCTCAAATAGTTGGACCCTAAAACCAATACTATTAAAATCGGTAGCTAAGGGATCAAGTTGTTCTCATTATTTTTCAACATTGTCTTGGATATTCTAGCAACTGCAATAAGGTAAGACAACTACACAACTGGTATAAACATAAAAAAGAAGGGAATGAAATGATAATATGATAGATGATAGTATACTCAAAAACCAAATGTACTGTGCAGAAAAAATAGAAAATAATTTGATGAACTTCCTGGAGAATACCTAAATATACAAATATTAAGTATTGTTCTTTATTCTAATGATAAGAACCTAGAAAAGATGATGGGAACAAATCGTTCCATTCACAATTGGTGAGAAATCTATAAAATTGGAAATAAAAACAAAGAGCCTATATGAAGAAAATGGTAAACATTTACAGAAGGATTCAAAACAAAGCCTGAGCAAATAGTATAAAACTCTTAGCCCAAAATAACCTCTAGAATCAGTGCAACTCTTATTAGACTCTTATTACTAACAATGTTATTTCATAATTGGATAATATGATCTTAAAATGTGTATTGAAGATCATATGACAAAGTATAGCCTCAACCTTACCAAAAAAAAAAGGCTAGTTAAAACTTGCTTCATCAATAGAGCATTATATACACCTACTTTAAGCAAATCAATACGGTATTGGTATAGGCATATGCAAGTAGATCATTAGAACACAACGGAGAAAACTAAAATAGACTCCAATAGATATGGTCATTTAAAATATGGCAAGGGTGATACTTTAATTCTTTGGAGGGAGATGGATTATTTTATAAACGTCAGTAGCATAACTAGCTATTCATCTCAAAGAAAATAAACTGAAACTCTTCATGTAAACAAACAAAAAATATTAATGTTTCAAATGGATTAAATACTTTAATATGAACAATAAAATTCATGTAAGTACATATTGAATTTCACATATAAAATTGGAGGCCAGGGGAAGCAATCAGTTTCTTAACCTAAAATGGAAATTCAAGACTTTTTTTAAAGTTAACATACTAGACCATAAAAACATTTAATACTATGAAAAAATAGTGATAACACATATCTATAGATGTGGAGGAAATGATGTTCTCATAGGTTTCTAGTGAAAATGCAAATAAATTAATGAAGTTTTTCTCAGTTCTGGGAGATAAAAACATAAAAACAAAATGCCCCAATAGCCGGGCACGGTGGCTTAAGCCTGTAATCCCAGCACTTCGGGAGGCCTAGGTGAGCGGATTGCCTGAGTCCATGGGTTCAAGAACAGCCCGGGCAACTTGGCAGGACCTCATCTCTACAATAAGTCAAAAAATTAGCCGGGTGTGGTAGCACACACCTGTAGTTCCAGCTACTTGGAAGGCTGAAGCAGAAGGATCGCCACAGCTCAGCAGGTCACCGCTGGGGTGGCCGTGAGCGTGCTACTGCACTCCAGCCTGGGCAATGGAGTGAGACTCCAACTAAAAAATAAATAAATAAAATAAAATGCACCAATGAATAAAGATTATATATGTACAAAGTATAGATGTATTATAGCATTGTTCATAGTGGCAAAAAATGAAATAAAAGTGAATTCCTTTTAGAAGTGGCATTGTTGGATAAATTCTGCTGCAACTTCAAAATAGAATCTTCTGCAGCAATTTAAAAAGAATGAATAACTTCTATACCAGCTTTTTTTGAGGAATTTCCATAAGTTATATTTGAATAAAAAACAAAATGCAGAAAATATCTGTAGGTGGGGCCCAGCTATCTGCATTTATAATTATTCCAACAAAGTTTGAGAATTATCCAACATTTTTGCGGCTGAAGAATAACTCCACCTGATGAAATCAGAATTGATCAAGTCTTATGCAGCAATAGTAGTTATGCATTTTTTAACCCAAGCAAATGCATTCTTACTTTGATGCTATTAGCCTCTTGAAAATCTAGACCAAAATTTCTTTGATGGGCATTCAGCCTTTAACAACTCCTTGACCTTCCTCTGGAATAACCACATGCCAAAGGTCAGTTGGTACTTTTCCAGGGAAGCATGTTCAGACACAATTCTGAGTAGCGTATTTTTGTGTGAAGCCCCATTAGAATCCTTCTTAAGTGTCAAGATAAAGACTGTAATGCAACTAGCTTCCAGTGCTACGATTCTTGATGGTTCTGAAGTCTCTTTCTGCAGGTCATGTGTATATTTTAAATGTGTGCACCATTCCCACCCTGCCACACACAAAAAAACCTGGTGGAATTAAGCCACTGGAAATATCTTTAGAGCCTATCTGTGCTATTCATTGCTTTAACAAATTCATATTTAGCCATGACTTTATAGTAAGTATTATACTAATTTCTTTGAGCATGTGATGATGAAAAACATAACTATATTTCCTACTATCATGTATCTTAGATTCTAGTGGAGAAGCTAGACAATAAATATGTATAATTATTATATGTAAATAAATCCCATAATGCTTTGATTCTTAACATATTTTTAACATTTAATCACCTCTGCTATCTAGATGTATCTTATAATTGGTGATGTATCTAACTTAATTAACAGCATTTTTAGTCTTTTTTTTTATTAGTGATCCATGAAATAATAGTGCCTCTTACAAGATGGCATCTAAAATTTACTGAAACAAGTATTTAAAAACCTGTGAAGAAGAAAAAACAGAAAAGCAAGAGAAGATAATGGATGTACTGAGAAAGGATCAGAGAATTTTTTTTATATCTTTTCTTTGCTGTAATTGATCCTCATCAACTTCTGCTATACTCATAAGTATATTTTCTTATCCTCAGAACTTTGAATAAAATTCAAGAAAAAAACACCATGAATATATATGTCTTGATGCTTGTTTCTAAATATTACCTTAAAGTTTAGTTGGTACAACGTGGCCCGAGCTATGACAGTGGAGATAGAAATCAATGGAACAGTTTGTAAGATATTTAGAACAAAGAGTCAGCAAGACAAATTAGATATGAGAGATGAGAGGTTCTGATAAGGGTTGACTGGTTTGAAACCATGGTGACATATTAAAAAAAACAATTGCTGAAGAAGATTTACTAGAATAACAGAAACTAATTTTACAGGGGAATTTCAATTGTTAAACCAAGGACAGAAATGAAGATATTTAACTAGGTAAACTTACACATTACACAGAATAATGCTATGTCTAAGGTACTTATGTTTTTAGATATCACATCAAATGAGGTAAAAGTGGCCAATATACCTGAACAATCTATATTTTGGATCTGCTATTTAATCTATATGACTAGTTAGTTTTACTGATAGAGACCAAAAGTAATGTTACTTAATATGGCTTTTAACAAGGAAGTCTTAAGTTCACATAGAAAAATTATGTTCCTTTGGCCTCAAACAATGGCAGGATAGTATTTTAAAGGCAACAAGCACTGTATTTTATAGCTAAAGAAATAGAACTACTAATATTTATGTGTAATAATAAAACAAGGTACAAATTTTTGAGAGGACTATCATCTACTGGGAAATGTATTATCACTATGATAATATAATATAATATCTGGTTTGGCAATCAGTAATAAGCAATCATTTCGATTACACAGTGCTTTTCAAGTATTTATTATCTCCATTATGTCAGGAGGTGGCCCCAATTTTATTTCTAATTTCATAGATATCAAAGACATCTATGATACATAAAAAAACTCCCATGAGATAGTATTGATACAGGTAATTGGAAATGTTTAGCTTTGGCATCCACGGGGTAGCACAGCACCATGTTAGTGTCAGATATAGATGGACTTGAATCTTTTAGTTGAGTCTCAATTTTCATATATTTAAGATGGAAAAAATAACTTTGCCTCAAGTGAGGTTTTGTTTTATATGATTTGAATGAAATAAGGTGTTATGAAGAAGATGGCATTATTATTATTTTATTTTATGTAATATCAAACACCAGTTACTTGGATACATTTAGAATTGTTTTCTTCTTTTATCAGAAAGCTTGTCTCTGATTAGACATATTCTTAGTTTTAAGTCCTAGTGGAACTATCATCTTTGCATTATTAGTCCCACAAATAAAAACTCTTGAAAATATATTGGTTAAACTTTGAGCAATATTGTGATTTTGACTGCAAGCAGGAACAAATGTGAAATCACGAATTGCATAGTAGATTTCTACCCTGAGCTTCCTTCTAGTGTTTGCTGTATGAGTAAACACCCAATTGGAGGAACTTGACCATATAAATGATACATTCTAAATTATAAGAACCATATCATTGTTCATCTATTTGGCAGCCTATTTCTTTAAACACAGAAAAAAGCAGAGTTTGCTGTGCTGCAGTATTCATAACTAAAGAACTGATTCACTCTACCATAGTGTGACTTGGGCAGAATGATAAACAAGAACATTATCATTTTGCAGGACAAGACATGACCCAATTTAAAAATAGCTTTAAATTAATAAGAAGCACTTGAATATCATATGTTATTGTCCAAAACAGGCACCTAATTGCCATGAGCAAATTTTAAATGCCTATGTTTTAACTGATAAATCGGTGAATATATAGTATAAATACCTTAGTTTAAATGTATATGTACATATTCCTTAGAATGCATTGTATTCATTTCCTATGAACTGTAATCACTGAATGCAGTTAGCATACCAATTTTGAGTTTAACTCAAGCTGCAGGTAGCACTAATTACTGAGCAGGCAGTTTGACATCTGCATTGAATGCATCTGTATGCATAAAATATAATTATCCTTGGAAGTGGAACAATATGCTCTTATTAATGAATGCCAATATAAATGCTTTATATTATTTTAGATGTAGATGTATTTTAGTCCATAGTCAAGCAAATGTATTCAGTTTCTTCTCTAATTTTCTAGAGTAAACCCTGCCTATTTTATACAACAGGATGTCAACATACTTCCGAGGGCAAATAATTAAAGGAACCCCGAAATATTTAGGCACAAAACCAAAAGACAGATGTCACAGCAAACACAGAAAATAAACGTGTCAAGTTTTAAACAAACAGATGCCTGTGTTCTCCTTTTTGGTTAAGGAAAAAAGCATTTATAGTCTTTCCATAGAATACATTTGAATTGTTTTCCCTTCCTGCTGACAAAATAGATTAGTCTAGATGATTTCTGTCCATAAAAGGTTTTGCACTTTTGACTCAGCTTTATAACTGCTACCAAATTACCCTTTTTACCAACATTCCCCTTGTCACATTTAGAGAGAAATTTGCATTTGTCATTTTGGTTCTTTCTCATTCTACAGCCCCCCTATCACTTGCCTTTTCCTAATTCTTTCCTTAAGAAACGAAAAGCAGCGGTGGAGAGGTTTTCCCTCATTGTGCCTACCCAGCAGCAATTTCTACCTGCAGATAATGTGAAATATGTTTTAAAATAATGCTGATATATTCAAATCAGAGAAAGCAGGCAGATTAGATTCAATGTAATCCAACATCTTCTCTGTTGGTTGCATTTTTAGAGCCAATATCCTGAACTCAAATCTACTTTTAACAGTGTGAATGAGACACTGCAGTGAAATTTAAAGGAAAGGTATGGGTCCTTTAACCCTGTGACATGTGCTATATTTAAACTACTCATTTGAAGCATGCCCTTTAGTTTGAATTGCAAGTATGTGCTAATCAGAAGCACAGCTGTCTATCCTTCAAGGCTTTTCTCTTCTAGCTGCACATTGTTTTCTTGTAGCCATAAAATAGATTGAAGAGTCAGTAGGGCCAAGCTGAAACATGACATCAAAGTCATGGAACATCTCAGTATAGTGGGGGAAAAGTTTTCTACTCCATACTCTGCATCTAACTTGTTGGATATTGTGAGAAAAAGACATGACCATATTCACCTTAGTGTCCCCCCATGGCTATTACAGTGTATGCCACATAGAAGATACTGAACAAATGACTGACAAATGAATGAACAAGTAAGTAAATAAACTGCTAATCAGCCCTATGAGAATTCTATATGTCCAAACGAGAGCTGAATGAATTTGTTTTTGTTTTCTAAGCATTTACTGAGATAATAGTCAAAGGAATGGTTAGAGTAACACTAGATCGGATTTTCTCTCTAGGTGGATCAATTCATTGCCTTTTCTGGGCTCTCAGAGTGCACAATTACATCCTAATACAAATTGCAAGGAGCCAAAAGGAAACTTTCATACTACTGCCCACTGACCATAATCTACACAGGTGCTGGGGCATTTAGATATGGTGTTGTTCAACAGATCTACTTGTCGGATATCACCAACCCATTCAAAGAAGCACAAATTTAAGAAAAACAAGCCAGGCACAGTGGCTCAGCCTGTAATCCCGAGCTTTGGGAGGTTGAGGTGAGTGGATTGCCTGATCCCGCGGGTTCGAGACCCGCCTGGACAACTTGGCGAGACCCCATCTCTACAATAAATCAAAAAATTGGCTGGGGGTGGTAGCGTGTGCCTGTAGTTCCAGCTACTTAGAAGGCTGAGGTGGAAGAATCTCCGGAGCCCAGCAGGTCGAGGCTGCGGTGGCGGGGAGTGGCCACTGCACTCCAGTCTGGGCGACAGAGTGAGAGACTCCAACTCAAAAATAGAAAGAAAGAAAGAAAAGCAGTTAAATCAATGATTGTCTGAGTGAAGCAGAATCAAATTGTAATGTAATATATCTGATTGGGTGACCTAGTACCATATTGTCCAGTGGTTGAAATCAAACAAGCTTACTAATTAAGATGTCTTTTCTCTCTCTTCTGCCCACCCAATGGCTAATCAATTTGGCAGATATTCAGTGCCTCTGACTCTTTTGTTTATATTATATAGACGTAGCCACAGACTAAACTGGCCCAGGCAGATTTGAAATGCCCACTCAGCATGTGCTTTCTTTTGGGGACCATAGCTCTGATTTAAGCTACATTTTTATGAAAATAATTTGTAGCCAGGCTCCGTGGCTCAGACTGTAATCCCACGCCTTGGGAGGCTGAGGTGAGTGGATTGCCTGAGCCCGCGGGTTCGAGACCCACCCGCGCAACTTGGCGAGACCTCGTCTCTACAATAAATCAAAAATTAGTGGGACGTGGTAGTACGCGCCTGTAGTTCTGGCTAATTGGAAGGCTGAGGCGGAAGGATCGCCGGAGCCCAGCAGGTAGAGACTGCAGTGGCCGGGAACAGCCACTGCACTCCGGTCTGGGCGACTGAGTGAGACTCCAACTCAAAAAAAAAAAAAAAAAAGAAAAGAAATTGTATATCAAGGTATTTTCCGTCTTCATATTTATCTGTTAAAAATCCAGTTTAATGCACACACACAAATAATAGATAACTAAGTTTTCACTATTAGACTTTGGAAAATGCCATTAATTCGCTTTATGACACATATTAAATGTTAATTTTTTTCCAAAATAAATAATGATCCACAATAAAGTCACAACTATTGTGTTTTGACAGATTAATTACATTTACCATGTTCTGGCAGCATGATGGCAGGAATAAAAAACCTCAAATTAAGCAGTTCTAGAATAATTCTATTCTTTAAAGATATGTCTTAACAAAACATGATGGTGATTAAAAACGCTTAAGATGTTGAAAATAGTGTGGGCTACAGAATGATGAGAGAATTTACCTCAGAGAAAAAGTCACATAGCAGATATTTTATTAGTGGACTATGAAAACATCAAATCCTGATTGGAAATTTAGACAAAACTATTGTTTTTAGTATTCTCTCAAATTGCTGCATGTAATGCTGGTCAGAAACAAAAAATAAATCATCCCTTGATTGAAAATAAGCAAGCAAAGTTTTCCCTCTAATTTTTAGCAGAAGTTATATTCTTATTCTTCTGCTATAAATCTGGTTTCTAGGGACCCAATAATGCATCTTACTAAATTCATTATTTGTAGAGAAGGATAAATGAATAAAGTAACTTCTTTTCAATGTCCTTGTCAATAAATTTCTAAGTGTCTGAAAAATGAAAAGCTGCATGAATGTTGGAATAGATGACATTTAAGGTCTCTTCCATCTCCAATACTATGAGCTCTGACAATTAAGTTAGTGAACTCATTCTAGAAAAAAATACGACATACCTCATTGCTGATATCACTACATTCACCTTTGAAGTACTCCCCTTGGGAATCAATGCACTGATACCAGCATCTAATGGACCCATCAAAGCAATTTTGGAACTCTCTCCTGGAATGGCCATCAGAGCTGTCGTCATATTGTCCTTGATGTCAATCAATATGAATGTCATTAAAATGTCTTCCTTTCAATATTTCCTTTTTCTTTGGGTACAGAGAAAAAGTCATTGGGGGCCAGATCAGCTGAGTAAGGGGTATTCCAATACATTTATTTGTTTACTGGCTAAAAACTCCCTCAGACAGTGCTGTCTGAGCTGGTGTGTTGTCGTGATGCAAGAGCTCCTTCAGAACCATTATTGCACACACCTGTGTCATGACAAGATTTTCAGTTAAGATTTTTCTGTTTCTCTATTGATGTTTATTTGGTCTGCTATGCTTCTCATAGTCAACCAACAGTTTTGATGCACAATTCGACGAATTTTTACAATGTTTTCATCAGCTCTGCTCCTTACTGACAGTCCTGACCTCTCTTCATTAGTGACACTTTCTATCCCCTCAGAAAAATGTTTAATCCATTTGTACACTGCCATTTTCTTCATGGCATTATCCTCATAAACTTGAACTAACATGTACCTAATTTCACTTCCACCCTTGCCAGGTTTAACATGAAATTTAACATTTGTTCACTGCTCTAATTCAAACTCCTACAATCTCGCAACAGCACACAAAAACATAAAAACATGTGACAACAATAAGGAACACCACTCAGCAAGACATCGCCACACATCGACATGAACACGGCTGTGAGACACTAATACACCAAGGTTATGAAACCCTACTGAGTTGTTTGTATAGTGCTGCCAATGTAAGCACACAGTGGCAAGTTCGTGAGCTTAATTGTCAGAACTTGTAGAGATATCCATGATCCTAATAACATCCAGGTTTTACTTGATTAAGTTAGAGAGATGTGAAGCATAGAAATAACTCTTACCCCACTTCCTAGAATTCAAGTTGGTTCTTAGAAATTACAAATAAACTCTACCATATAGGAGGAATAGCTTAAGAAGACCAAATGATACATATTTTTAAAAGCTTTACTTTGGTTTCAGCAGCTTATCCAGTGAATAAATGTTGCTTGGGAGTATTAAGGGAATGTGACTTCTAAGGAGAGCAGAGTTCATTGCCATTAGGAGATTTTTGCAAGTGAAAATCAGAGTGCTAAATAAGAAAAGATATCTATTAAGCAACCAAAGAGGAAAAATGGAGGATGGGATATTGGCAGATCTTAGTAAATACTCAAGTGCTTTAAAAATGGTTTTGGGGGACTGATGAAGATAAATGCTTAATAAATAAGAATAATCTTTGGAAACGAGAATAACGCATCTTAATGGAAAATACTTTGAACCCACACAACTTTCACCTCCCAAGAATTTGACTAAACATAGTTCAAAAGACAGGAAACTGGCATTTTAAGAAAGATAAATTATGAAAGTAGAATTAACTTTTGCTGTGATCTGATCAAAATTTCAAGGGTCATCAGTGTTCATATTTTAGCACACAAGGATGCATATTCGATTATGAGTGCCAAATTCTGTCCAGAAATAAGTCTACCTTATTCTGGAAGAAAAATTTGTAATATGACAATATCTGCATAATATTTTCCTAAGAATTTCACTAACTGTAAACAATAATTAAGCTACATTTCTGTGAATGTATCTTGGAATACCAGAAATAAAAAAATGGTGATTATTATCTTTGCTATACTTAACTATCTCAAGAATTCCCTTTACCATTTTTATTCTTCTCATATTAACTCAGAATTTGGGTGAGAGACTCCATGGTTCTACTCAGTAATATAGGCAAAAGACACACACAAAATCCAACCAATGGCAGGAGACAGTTGCTGGGAGAACTCTCACAGCAATGGAAGCTGAATTTGGAAGTGCAGCCAGCTGAATAGGGGTGTATCCAAGAAGCACAAAGTCTTACTTTCAAATGAAAAATATTTGAGAGCCAGATAATTAGTCATAAAATAGAGACTTTGTGGAAGATAGTCCTTAGAACCCTCAGTAGAAAGGGAATTACTCAAGAAATCTGCCTGGAAGCAACTGGAATAGTACACCGAGTAGCAGATTGACACCTAGGAGTAAGAAACAAAGGTCCATGGGACTGGTCTGGTACCAAGAGCTAGGAAGAGCTGAAACTCAGAGCCAACAAAGATCATCTTTAGGCACCTCAAGCACTGGAACTGATTAGCATCAAAGGAATTGAGATCAATAAAGGATTCAGTAGCATGTGGGTACTAACTAGCAGGAACTGTGGATGTTTGAATATTTTTAACTGAAAACTCTGTAATATTTAATGCATACAAAAGAATATATTTGATAACTGTTGCCATTTACAGCCCATAATAATAAAATCAATACCTGAGAACCCAGTCCCCACCTAATTTCTGCAAGTTACCAGTTATTGACTTTACCTGTGCACCTCTTCCATATTTCATCCCTTCACGATTTCATGTTTGTTATTCATTTGTTCTTGAAAATAGTTTTATCTCGTATTTATGTATTTATGAACAACACATTATTTGTTTTACTTGTTTTTTAACCTCATAAAAAATGAAATCACACTATATATAACTCTTGTGACATTTCTGCTTTTCAAAAAGATTTATCCATTTTTTGTGTATGAGCCATAATTTTTTTAAATGTTGTATGATTTTCTATTTTTATATGATAAACTGTATTCATGCATTTAATTTATCCATCTTCTGATCATTATTGTGAATAATGCCTCTTTGAACATTTCCTTTAGGGTCCTCCTAGTGAGCATGTGCAAGAATTTCTCTAAAACCTATTTATTAGTTGGAATTGCCAGTCCATAGGGGTGGGCAAGTGTTTAAATCTACAAAATAATGCCAAATTGTTTTTTAAGATGTGTGTCCAGTTTACTTTCCTCACAGCAGATTCTAAGTGTTCCCATAGATCCTCATGCTTGCCAACATTTTGTATTAATAATCCTAATTGTTCAGATGTGTAAAATGCTGTTTTATGGTTCTCTTAATTTGTATTTCTCTGATTTGCAATGAGATAAACCCTTTTTTGTGTTTTTATTCTCCAAGTTATTTTCACCTATTACAAAATTCCTATAGCAACTCTTGCTCTTTTTAGCTATTGGGTTGTAGTTTTTACTTACTGATTTGTTGTAGTTTTTTTAAATTGTACCCTGGATAACAATAATTTTGTAGCTGTATGAATTGTAAATACAATTTCTCAATTTCAGGCTTGCTACTTCACTTTTAGTGATAAACAGAAATTCTCATTTTTTATATAATCTAATATTATTACCTTTTATGGTTAGCAATTTTTGCATGTTAGTTAAGAAAAATAAAAACATTTCTCATTAGATGCAGAAAAAGCTTTTGATAAAATCCAACTCCCCTTCTTGATAAAAACCCTCAAACATCTAGGCACAGATGGAACATATCTCAAAGTAGTAAAAGCCATTTATGTGAAACCCACAGCCAACATACTGCTATGCAGACAGAAATTGGAACCATTTCCCCTGAAAACCAGAACAAGACAAGGATGTCCTCTCTCACCCTTCCTTTTCAACATAGTTTTGGAAGTCCTAGCTACAGCAATCAGACAAAAGAAGATCAATGGTATCCAAATAGGAAAAGAGGAAGTCAAGTTATCCCTCTTTGCCGATGACATGATTCTACACATCGAAAACCCAAGAGAATTTGTCAGAAACCTCCTTGCACTGATAAACGACTTTGGCAAAGTCTCAGGGTATAAAATAAATTTTCAAAAGACAGTCACATTTCTATACCCCAACAACAAACAAACAGAAACCCAAATAAAAAGCACAATTCCATTCACAAGAGTCAAAAAAAAGAAAAGAAATACCTTGGCATCTTCCTAACCAGAGAAGTCAAAGACCTTTACAATGAAAACTACAAAACACTGCTCAAAGAAATCAAAGATGACACAAACAAATGGAAAAATATTCCATGCTTATGGATTAGAAGAATAAACATTGTTAAGATGTCCATCCTACCCAACACAATCTACAGATTTCATGCAATACCCATTAAATTACCAGCAGCATTCTTCTCAGACCTGGAAACGACAATACAGGAATTCATATGGAAATATAAATCACCATGAATACCCAAAACAATCCTCAGCAAAATAAACAAAGTTTTTATAAAACTACAAAAATCAAAACAGCCTGGTATTGGTAAAAGAACTGGCATATAGGCCAATGGAACAGGATAGAGAGTTCAAAAGCAAAACCTCAATTTCTCAAACAACTGTTCTTGGATAAAGTCTCCACCATCAACCACTGGGAAGAGGAGAACCTATTCAGTAAATGGTGCTAGGAAAACTGGCTGACCACATGCAGAAGATTAAAACAAGATGACTTCCTATCACCATACACAAAAATCAACTCTAAATGGATCAAACAGCTAAATGCAAAACCTCAAACTATAAGAACCTTAGAAAATGCAGGAGACACCCTTATGGGAATTGGAACTGGCAACCAATTCCTGATCAAAATCCCATGTGCCCAGGCAGTGAGTGATAAGATAGACAAGTGGGACCTCATCAAACTGACAAGCTTCTGCAAAGCCAAAGAAACCATTGGGAGAATGGGGAGACAGCCCACAGACTGGGAAAAAACATTTGGCAACTGTGTGTCTGACAAAGGCCTAACATCTAAGATCTACAAGTAACTCAAACATGCCGAGAAAAAAAAAAAAAACAGCCCCCCTACAAAGTGGGCAAAATATATGAAAAGACATTTCTCAAAAGAAGACATACGAGCAGCCAACAAATACATGAAAAAATGCTCAGCCTCACTAGTCATCAAAGAAGTGCAAATTAAAACTACACTGAGATACCACCTAACTCCAGTCAGGATGGCCTTCATTAATAACTCAAAAAACAACAGATACTGGAGAGGATGCGGGGGAAAAGGGAGCACTTCTACATGGTTGGTAGGAGTGTAAACTCGTACAGCCTCTGTGGAAAACGATGTGACGATTCCTAAAAGATCTAAAAATTGACCTCCCATATGACCTGGCAATTCCCCTACCAGGAATATACCCTGAGGAACTCAAATCACTCTATGAATAAGATACCTGCACATGCATGTTTATTGCAGCATTATTACACCAGCATAAACATGGAACCAACCATGCTACCCATCGAAAGAGGACTGGATTAAAAAATGTGCTACAAGCCGGACTCGGTGGCTCAGCCTGTAATCCCATGCCTTGGGAGGCTGAGGTGAGTGGATTGCCTGAGCCCGTGGGTTCGAGACCCACCTGGGCAACTTGGCGAGACCTCATCTCTACAATAAATCAAAAAAATAGCCGGATGTGGTTGCGCGTGCCTGTAGTTCCAGCTACTTGGAAGGCTAAGGCGGAAGGATCGCCGGAAACAGCAGGTTGAGGCTGAGGTGGCCGGGAGCAGCCACTGCACTCCAGTCTGGGCGACAGAGTGAGACTCCAACTCAAAAAAAAAAAAAAGTCCTACATATACATGATAAAATATTACATAGCTATAAAGAAGGACAAAATTATGAACTTCGCAGCAACTTGTATGGTCTTACAGGCTATAATGCTGAGTGATCTATCACAGAAACAAAGAACTGAGTATTACACATTCTCACTTATAAGCGGACCTTGAACAACTGTGGTAATACTATAAGAAGGAGATTGGTAGTAGTGGGAAACTGCCAGGCGGGGGATGCACACCTCATCAAGGGTACCTGCATAATGAATATTTGTATACCTAACCCTGAATTGTACCCCAATATTTAAAATTAAAAATTTAAAAAAATTCTACATTGAGCTCATAAAAATGTGCTCTTACGTTTTTTTCTAAAGCTTGTGTTAAAATTGTTTTGCAAGTTAGCCAAGAGGAGGAAGTTGAGATAGAAAGAAATAAAGAAACACATTCTACTGAGCACTTACTATAGTCAAGGTAATTAATAATAAATATAATCAAAGTATTGTATGAAGAACTGGGTTTTTCATTATCTCATTTATATTGACTTTTTATGTACCATATATGTGATACGGCTGGAGTGCAGTGGTACCATCATGGCTCACTGCAGCCTCAAACTCCTGGGTTCAAGCAATCCTCCTACTTCAGCCTCCCAAGGAGCTGGAATTATGGGTGTTCACCACCTGCCCAGCTAATTTTTTTTTTTTGTAGAGATGGGTCTTGATATGTTGCCCATACTGGTCTCAAACTTCTGATCTCAAGCAATCCTCCTTCCTCAACCTCCCAAAATGCTGGGATTATGGGTGAGAGCCACTGTGCCTGATCTACAAATAATATTTCCATTCAACTCTCTGCTCTCCTACATATCAGAAGCCTACACTGGTGATCATGAACTGGAAAGAAATTAGAATAGATTTATTAGAACTAATATACCACTGTTTAATTGAATTGTGCCCAGTGCCCTGGTTCTATTTAGCCATCACTACCCATATTACCCCATTGCTAGGCCCTGATTGTCTTTGAAGCCTAGGTTTCACAGACAACCTACACATGGTTATGCAGAGTAGAGGCTATATTTTATATGTAGAAAAATTCCTTCCATGGTTTGTATGTAAGGAGAGAAAAAAGGACTACATGGTAGCCCAGAATAATAACAACAACAAAACATTTAAATTTTTTTCTAGGAGCAGTATTTGGAACATTAAACACAGTGCCTATTTTTCTTTCCAAAGCCAACACAGAAGCACTGCATCAAATAAGTGAGCTCCTCACACCTCCTGAGCTCCAGATGTTTGGCTAGACAAGTAAGTGTTTAGATAGCAGAAAAATAAAAACAATCACTTTCTTTCAATGTAATTCAGAGGAGTACTTCAATATTATTTACAGATATATTCTGCTAAAATAAAAACTCTACAGCAAATATGCTGTGATAGTTATCTCCTAGATGAAGGTGATGGGATATCTCAGAATGGTCTGGTGTCCAAAGAAGTGACTTCAAGTTCTGGGAACTGGTGAACATTTATTGCGGAATATTTAAATTATGTGGATTTAAATTATGTTTGCTATGAATGTGTTCTGAATATAAACTTAGAAGATGAAATAATTGCCTTCTTCCCAGAGAAGCTAACTTGTCTCTTTTCTATTTCTTTTCAAGTGCTTACTTGGTCTAGGAGCAGAAGAACACTTTGAAAGTTAAGTATGTGACTTTGTGCTTGCTGAGTAATATCAATCAAATCTTTTTAATAAACCAACTCTTCTATTGATCCCAAAATAACCTCAAGTTTCAGATACTTATGAATTCAAACACAAGCTATAGGTCAGACCATTATACCTATTCAGTTCTCTTACTAAAAAAAATCATCTAACAGATTGTTTATACTTTAGTTTGATAACTTTCAACACAAATGTTTATGGTTGGTTTATAATATTGATATCATTGCTATCCATATCAAGGGATACAATATTTAGAATTCACACCTATAAAGTGGACATAGAAGTGGCAGCTTCTTCAGAGTGATTGTAAGAGAAGACCATTCTTCAGTC
Source organism: Tarsius wallacei (assembly GCA_963574415.1). Lineage (NCBI taxonomy): Eukaryota > Metazoa > Chordata > Mammalia > Primates > Tarsiidae > Tarsius > Tarsius wallacei. Next base: position 9,025 of record CAUYQG010076741.1, on the reverse strand, counting down.
ACAAGCTTGGTTGAAGTTTTATAGGTTTTGTGGCCAGTTATAACCCACTGACCATGTTTCAAAATAATCCACCTTATCTCTTGATGTTCATTGGCATTCTATGGTACATTGTTTTGAGATCTGGTATACAGTATATAACTATACTTCTGATTCACTGATTTGTGGTTGGTTGCATCAGGTCACCACACAGATATCCTTTACCTTCCACAGATAGTAAGACATATGATATCCCACAAGACTAAAGACTACAGATAAGATGGCAGTTTCTTCCAGTCTGGTGATTTCTGAAAGAACTAGAAATTGATCTTCCATATGACCCAGCAATCCCCCTATTGGGAATACACCCGGAGGAACTCAAATCATTCTACAAAAAAGACACCTGTACATGTATGTTTGTTGCAACTCTATTCACAATAGCAAAAACATGGAACTGGCCATGCTGCCCATCGAAGCTGGACTGGATCAAAAAAATGTGGTACATATCCACAATGGAATATTATGCAGCCATAAAGAAGGACAAACATATGGACTTCACAGCAACTTGGATGGATCTAGAGTCTATCATACTCAGTGATCTATCACAGAAACAAAGAACAGAGAACCATATGTTCTCACTCATAAGCGGACCTTGAACAATTATCATAATACTGCAAGAAGCCGATTGGCAGTTGAGGGAAACTGCCAGGGGAGGGAAAGGCACACCTCATCAACAAGGGTACTTGAATAATGAACATTTGTATACCTAACCCTGCACTGTATCCCACATCTTTAAAATAAAAAGTTTAATTTAAAAAAAGAAGGCAGTCTCTTTAAGAAACAGCTGGTTGTTTTTATTTTATTTCATATTTTTTACCACTAAAACATTCTTATGATAGAGAAATAACTTTTATAATAATGATAATATGAATTTTACATTTAGGGAATTTTTTACAGTGTCTAAGGCTCTTTCAACTTGCATCATCTCATATGATTCCTACAGTAATTCAATGTTGTGTACAACATGTATAATGTCTCCTAATTAACAGATGAGAAACTAATACCAAGAGAAAGTTAAGTCACCGACTTAGGTCTAGCTGGGCCAGACTTGAGGACACAGATTATTGTTTTTACTTCTATAAAATAAAGTGACTTGAATACATCAGTGTTTTCCCAACTTTTCCTCTGAGCCCTAGCACAACAAAAAAATGTCTCACCCAAATGCATGGGATCTAAAACCTCTACCATCACTTACACTAGAGCAGCTCTGTTCTTTTCTAATTTTTTTAAATAGTTAAGCTTTGCATAATATTCCTAATTAAAATATTGTGTCAGGAAACAAAATGAACAAGAAGGATTAAAAATCATTGGAATAGATTATCATAGTCTACCTCTGACTTTCTGTCTTTCTGTGATTAGTCAAATAGTAATATAAAAGTCCATCTATTTCCTATTTATGACTTCATTATTGCTGAAGCATATTATTGTCATTATGACCAATTACGCATACATAAAATAAAAATCATTCTATTTTCACCAGTTCAAGTGTAAATTTCTAAACACACACACATATACACTTAGTAGTTTTGATTTAGTGTCTCTGGGTTTGAAGGCCATAATCACATAATCTTGCAAGTGACAAAGAATCTAGTTTGCCCCATTCAGTTTTAGAGGGTTATTAGTTCAGAAAGACAACTAGTACACTTTTATTCACTACAGATATAGAATTATACACGTGCTGAAGACGACATCAGTTGTCATCAAGTAGTGGAAAATGGAGACATGGTGATTTAAGGGAAAAAAGTACAGACCAAGTAGATTTTCATATGTGTTTGAAAAATCACTTTGCACTGGTGATAGATTTAGTTTGTTTTCCAAGCAGCAAGGATGAGGTCATAGATAGAACATAATAGCTCAAAAATATTGTCATTATACAAGCAGAAAATAATTAGAAAATAAAAAATATTTAATGTTTTTATAATGGCTACAAAAATATTGAATAGATAAGAATGAGTTTAACAAAAGATTGCAAGACCCCTAACCTTGAAAAACTACAAAACATTGTGAAGACATTAAAAAGGACTTGAATAAATGGGAGTTGAGAGTTAAGTTGTTAAAATGACAAGTCTCCCTATAGATCTATGAATTCAAAGCAATACAAGTCATAAACTCAGCAGGATATTTTGTAAAAATTGACAAACTAATTATAAAATTTATACGGTTTCCGTATAAATGTAAGGGACCTAGAAAATCCAAGGAATTTTGGAAGAAGAAATAAAGCTAGAGATCTTACACAATATGACTTTCATATATACTACAAAGCTGTAGTAACCAAGAAACCTTTGCACTGGCATTAGGACTAGCAAATAGACCAAAGGAACAGAATGGAGAACCCAGACATAGATCCAGGATTCCACAATTATTTGATTATTTGATTTTTGACCAAGGTGACAAAACAAACCGATTGTAGAAGGAGTCTTTTTAAAACCTATACTAGAAAGGCATATAAGGGAAAACCTCCCAAATGGAATTTATTTGTTAAAAATTGTATATTTATTTTTACGTGTTTAAATTTCAGTCAACTTCAAAGTATTCTCCATCTTATGCAATACACCTATCAAGACACTTTTTGAACTCATCAATTTTGATGCCTTTTAGTATTTCTGCCATTTTTTGTTTCATCTCTTCCACATTGGCAAAACATTTCCCCTCGAGGACGTTTTCATCTAGGAAAAAAAAAGTCACTTGCAGTGAGATTGGGTGAATAGGGAGGGTAGGGAACAGGGGTCATGCCATTTTTGGCCAAAACCTGCTGAACACTCAGTGTAGAGTCAACAGGTGCGTTGTTATGGTTAAAAACCAGTCACCTGTTTGCCACACCTCTGGATGTTTCTTCCTCAAATCGGGATGCAACCTTATCAAAACTTCCAGATAAAATATTTGGTTGACCATTTGATCCAGAGAAGCAAATTCTGACTATATTACAAGGACTCCACCCTCCAAAAGATCATTCCAGTTTTTTGGGAGGTCCGCCTTGTAGAATGGTATAATAAACATTAGAGGCTCAGAAGGGGGAGGGTGAGAAGGAGGAAGGGATGAAAAATCACCTATCAAGTCCAATGTACATTAGTGAGGGTGAAAGGCACACTTAGAGCACAGATGTCCTGTAATTCCAACACTTTGGGAAGCCTAGGAAAGTGGATTGCCTGAGCCCATCGGTTCGAGACCAGCCTGGGCAATTTGGCGAGACCTTGTATCTACGATAAATAAAAGAATTAGCTGGTGCAGTAGTGCGCGCCTGCAGATCTGACTACTTGGAAGGCTGAGGCAGAAGTCTCACAGGAATCCAGCAGGTCGACACTCAGGTGGCAGTGAGTGTGCCACTGCACTCCAGCCTGGGCAACAGAGTGAGACTCCAACTCGACGAAAAAAAAAAGCACAGATATCTTCACCACTATGCAGAGCATCCATATAACCAAAAACCATTTTTATCCCTAAAGATATTGAAATTAAAAAATTGTTTTAAGCAAGCAAATAGACATACAACTCTTTAACAATTAAGAAGTAACTTCAAAACCATATAGAAAGTCTTTTAAAAAAGGAAGAGTAGGAACATTTATTCATAAATCATAAAAAAAGAAAACCTATGCTAGAATAACTAAGTCTCCATATTGGGTTCAGGGAACAACTTTGGTATCAACTTTGCACTATAGATTTAAAAATATAGGGCAACCCTTTCAGGTCCCCTCCCACTGCGGGAGCTTTCCTGTCCTCTTAATAAGTCCTGCTTTAAAATATATATATATAATATAAATATATATATGTATATAAATATATGTATTTGTATATTAGGTCTATATAGAGAGACCTAAACAGGATTGTTAAAACAATAAAGCAAAGAATGAAAACAGGAAAATACATTTGTGACTTGGAGAGGACACAAAAGGTAAAAACCATTAAAAGAAAAAAATGATATACTATACTACCAAAATTAAAAATTTATCATAAAAATATACATTTAAGAAAATAAGCATGCCAAAGACTGGAAGAACATAATTGCAAAACACAAAAGACTAGTGTTCAGGATATATTAAAGTAATAGTAACAACAACAACAACAATAATAATAATAATAATAATAAATCTACAAGCCAGTTACAAAAACACCAGCAACCAAATTAACAGTTGGTTAATGATTTGAATAGACACTACAAGACACTGTAAGAGAAGATACATAAATGGCCAAAAAGTACATGAAGAAGTGCTCAACCCTAGTCATCAAGGAATTGCAAATTAAAGTCACAAGGACACATTATCATACATTAAACAGAGTTGTTAAAGTTAAAAAAGCTGACAACATCAAATGTTGACAAAGATATAGAGTCATTAGGTATTCCATGAGTTGTTGGTGATAATGTAAAAATCTGAAAACAACTTTGGAGATGATGGGATACATTTTCATTTTGAGGTTCAACTGGGGAAGAATCTATTTCAAGGTTCAATTGGGTTACTGGAAGAATTAATTTCTTGTGGTTATGGAGTTCCTCAGCTTCTGGCTTAGTGCTGGCTATAGATTGGCTTTATCTCTTTGCCATGTGCTCTTCCCAACATGGCTGCTTACTTCTTCCAAGCAGGTTAGGGGCACAGAGTCTCTAGAAAGAGTCTACTAGCAAGATATTCATCCTAGAAAAAGTGCTACATACCTTATTGCTGAATATCACTATGGTCACCTTCAAAGTACTCCCCTTGGGAAACTATGCACTGACGCTAACACCTAGTCTACCAGTCAAAGCAATTTGGGAACTCTTTTTCTGGAATGGTCATCAGAGTTATCATCATATTCCCCTTGAGGTCCTGAAAGTCATCAAACTGTCTTCCTTTCAATATTTCCTTTAGCTTTGGGTAAAGAAAAGAGTCATTGGGAACCACATCAGGTGAGCAGGGAGGACATTCCAATACAGTTATTTGTTTACTGGCTGAAAACTCCCTCAGACAGTGCTGTGTGAGCTGGTGCATTGTTATGATGCCAGAGCTCTTTCAGGATCACTTTTGCACACACCTTTCTCCTGCCAAGATTTTCAGTTAAGATTTTCCTGTTTCTCTATCAATGTTTGTTTGGTCTGCTATGCTTCTCACAGTCAGTAGATGATTTTGGAAGACAATTTAATTAATTTTCACAATGTTTTCATCAGTTCTAATCCTTACTGGCTGTCCTGATCTCTCTTCAGCAGTGATACTTTCTCACCCCTCAGAAAAAAGCATTTAATCAATTTGTACACTGCTGTGTTCTTCATGGTATTATCCCCATAAACTTGAACTAACATGTCCCCATTTTCACTTCCATCTTTGCCAAGTTTAACAAGAAATTTAATGTTTTTTCATTGCTCTAATTCAAGCTCCAGCAGTCTCATGATGGCACACAAAAACATGCAACAATAATGAACACCACTCAACAAGATACTGCCACGTGTCAACACAAACACAGCTGTGAGACACTGATATACCAAGGTTATGAAACCTTACCAAGTTGTCTAGACAGTGCTGCCAACATATGTACATGATGCCAAGTTTGTGAACTTAATTGTCAGGTCTCATACTAATTACTAAGGATTTTTTTTCTGAGTTTATCACTTACTTGGGTTTTTAAGGTGCTTCTGTCTGGATGCATACCTGTATCTGTGTCATACCTGTAATCCCAGTGCTTTGGGAAGCCAAGGTGGGAGAATCACTTGAGGCCAGGAGTTTGAGGCTGCAATGAGCTAGGATTGAGCCAAAACACTCAGGCTTGGTTGACAGAGAAAGACTCTCTTTCAAAAAAAAATAAAAAGCAGTTTATATCTAAAATAAAGTTAATGTAAGACTCTTCATTATAAAATAATTTCAAATAATAAATATAGAATTATAGAATTAGAAAAAACACAATTTTGAAACTCTCAGTGCAATAACTGATCCAGGTGATGATTATCAATTGATACTAAAATCATTGGGTAAAAGGCCTTTGGAGAACAGGACAATCACATGATTACATATTGATTGAAAAGGGGAAAAGTTGCCTTATATTGGAAAATTGTCGCATAAACAACATTAAACAAGTTATCAAACTTAGCATCACTTAGAAGGAAATGAACTGAAAATACATACCTGTGATATGATACAAATGGAAAATACACAACACTGTCTGTGGATTTTTCTTGTCAAATATGTTTAACTTGAATCTAATCATGAGGAGACAATCTGACATACATGGCCTAGACTCTTTAAAATTGTATAAATGACAAAAAGGCAAGGAGGGCTATTTTAGGTCAAAGAAAGTTAAAAAGATATAACTTTCAAATACAGTAAGTGTGTCTTGAATGAATTCTAGATTTTAAAATAAAGCTCTAAATGATTTTGGAAGAAGAGTTGGGGAAATTTGACTATACACTATTAAATAATGTTTTTTGAACAATGATAAATTTCTTGGATGTGATGCTGGTATTGTGGCATTTAAGATAAATTTTTGTTTTTAGGAGATGCATACTAAAATATTTAGAGATGACATTTCATTTCATCTGAAACTCTATTTCAGATGGTTCCACAAAATAATAGATAACGAGGATATATGCAAAATAGATAGATAAAGCAAACTTGGCAAAATAGTAATTTGTGGATCCAAGTCTGTGCATGCTCTTCTTTCAACTTTTCTGTAAGTTTGAAATTGTTCAAAATCAAAAATTGGTGGGACTGTACTTCCACTTCTAGCCATGATGGAGTACTTAGTGCTAGACTAGCCCTCCTACTGTGAATAACTATAAAGTTTGAAAAAATATATAGAACAATAGTTTTCATATATTGCACAACAGGCAACACAGTTTACAATTACTGACAGAAGAGAAAAACAGGAGGTGAGCCCAATTACAGCCCTGGCTTTCTGCCAAGAGACACTTTCCAGATTGCATCACAAAGAGGCGGAGCACACAGCATGGCAGTCTTGTTGAGCTGAAGACAGAGTGTTCAGAATTAGCTACTATGTAGGTGGCTGGAATTTTTGTGGTAGAATAGTAGATGAAATAAACCTATGCAGTGAAGAGGTCCCAGAAATTTGCAGAAGGGTCCCAATGAGTTTTTTGTTGACAACTAAGTTGTGTACGTACAAGGCAAAAAACAGCTATTGAGCATCCATAAACTTCTTGGAGATTTGCAAAGAACTAGCAATCAATCAAATTCTAATCTTCCAGATAGAAGGGACATTACTGAATACCACTGACATTCAGATGAGACTTAAGAAGGGACACACCTAAGGTACAAGGCTACTTCAACTCTAAAACAAGCACTACTCTGACTTGCCCTAATGAAGTTTAAAAATAAGCCTCAAAACTTAGGCTGAAGCCAAGTAAACTATTAATAATCAAAACTCAATATACCTTAAAGGACTAAAACAAAAGAAATGTAAGAGTATAGCATTCATAATGTCCAACATGTAGCTTTAAAAATACTATACCAGTGAGGAAGCATGAAAATGTGACCCAAAATCAGAAGAAAAAAATCAATCAATAAAAAATGAACTATGAATGAAACAAATGTTAGAATTAGCAGAAAATATGTTTAAAAGAGCTATTATAAATAAGTTCAGGAGTTCCGGTAAGATGGCGACGGCATAGGTGGAATTGTGAGATTCATCCAACGTGAGTTCCCCGAAAGACTTTTGCTTTCCTTCCCCCGCCCCCCTGCCCACCGCCAGCCGCACTGGTCCGAGGCCCAGGGACCGTCGGTCCCACGCAGGGCCAGAGATTGCAGCCCCCCGGCTGCCGACGTGCGCGGGAGTCACAGGTCTCAGCTCCCTCCCTGGCTACATCATCTGGCCCAGACCAAGCCGCCAGTCACCCAGGGAGGCTCTGAGCACCCGCCCCTCAGAGAAACCGATTCCATTTCTGGCTGAAATACCCTGTGAGTGATCCAGGGCCACTTTTGCCACCCACCGTCTGCCCTTTGGAGTTTTGGAGCTCTGGAGCTCTGGAGCTCTGGGCCCACCCTGGCTGAGGCACTCAGCGTGACCCCATGCTTATGTAAGGGAACAGCATATCTTGAGGAGGTGCTGATCAGAGGCTCTCAGTTCCAGAGGAGAGAACTCCCGCCCCCTCCTCCACCCCAGCCTTCTGGGAATGCACTGGATCCAGCGCCCAGCTGTGCAGCTGATCCCCGGTGCCTCCCATGCCACCACATTCCATCATAGTGGATTGCCAAGGGACCCAGGCGAGCAGAGGGAATGGATCCGCTAAACCAAAACTGCCACCTCGGCCATTCTCCAGGCAGAGACTTGCATTGCCCACCCACCTACCAGCAGCCTCCACCTCAGTTCCCAAGGTAACAATGCTAAACAGAAGACAAAGCCCCTCCCTTACGCTGAAGCAGACAAACGGAACTAAGCGTAGCAGACTTCCCAGGCAGCAGGCCAAAAGAAGAAACCCAAGCTGCAGTAAATGTAGCTGTCTGCAATGAAAGTAAGGGGAGAGGCCAGAGAGCAGAGATGAAGAAACTAGACACTCAGGAAAAATCCCACAGCTAGTCTGATTTCTTTACTTTGACTTTTGAGTTTATCACTTTGACTGTTTGTTTTGCTCACTTCTGTTTGCTTATTGACTTACACTATCTGTTTATGTTAAGCAAAACGCATCAAAAGGCATGATTTTTTTGGTCTCCCTTTGTATAGCTATCAGTATTCTTTAGGAAATTTTGCTTGCGTGTTTTTATTCACTTCTCTCCAGCCTTGTGTCTCTTTTTCACCTGTTAGTTGGTATGTATGTCTGTTTTTCCTCTCACTCTTCTCTCTTTCTAACTTCCTATTGACCCCACCCTTCCTCCATTATTTTCCTCCTTTGACCTCCTTTTGTTCCAGGGACGAAACCTACATTCGGCTGCACAGAAAGATTGTAAGACAGTGGGAAATAGATTCCAGTGGGCTCATACACCAGTAGGTGGATGTTGGAATCAGCATATAGATTCTGAATCACAGCTTCCCCCTCAATTAAACCTCAAAACTGCAAAAAGTACAGCTCACAGCCCACACTCCA
>CAUYQG010076740.1:0-22052 GCA_963574415.1 Tarsius wallacei | reverse complement strand
CCCCTACTGGGAATATACCTGGAAGAACTCAAATCACTCTATAAAAAAGATACCTGCACACGTATGTTTATCGCAGCATTGTTCACAGTAGCAAGAACATGGAACCAACCGTGCTGTCCATCAAAAGAAGATTTTTAAAACGTGGTACATATACACGATGGAACATTGCACAGCCATAAAGAACAAAATCATGAACTTTGCAGCAACCTAGATGGACTTAGAGTCTATAATACTGAGTGATATTTCACAGAAACAAAGAACTGAGTACCACATGTTCACACTCATAAGCGGACCTTGAACAATTATCATAATACTATAAGAAAAGGATTGGTAGTCATGGGAAACTGCTGGAAGGGGAGCTGGGAAGCGGGATTGACAGTAGTGGAAATCTGCCTAGGGAAGAGAGGGCACACCTCATCACCAGGGTACCTGCATAATGAACATTTGTATTCCTAGCCCTGAATTGCACCCCACATCTTTAAAATAAAAAAAAATAAAAAAATGAAAGAAAAGAAAGGTCCCAGTTGGAGAAGAGCCAAGAGAGGAAACAGGGCAGGCACACTACCGGCTCACCACAGAGCGCTGCCCAGGGTACACACATGGTCACCAAGATGCCTGGGAAATTCCGAGAAGGGACAGGCTTAGGAGAGGGCAGGCACTGAGATTTCCTTTCCACTCTATAGAGGGAAAATCACTTGTCTAAGACGCTTTAATAGACTGTGGCAGTGAGTGAATCACTAATCACTTAAGAAGTCTCTCAACATATAAAGCACATTTGGGTTAGCAGAGAAGTCAGTACTAAAAGTTGCACTAAGCAGAGAATTCAAGCTCAGGGTAGAATAATTGCAAAGTGCCCACAGAGAAATGGCTAAGACCTGCTGATCCCAGGTGTCCGTAGACAGTTTGGTTGGCTCAGATCTTAGAGCTGGTGACACAGGACTGAGGGTCATTTCCTAGGAGGGTCAGTTCACTGGTTTCACTGAGTGGGTGACTTTTATTCTCTTCATGCTTTTCTACATCTGACAGATTGTCTACAGTGAGCATGTATCACTTTCATAATAAAAAAACAATAAAAGAGCCGGGCTCGGTGGCTCAGCCTGTAATCCCGCACCTTGGGAGGCTAAGGTGAGTGGATTGCCTAAGCCCGTGGGTTCGAGACCTGCCTGGGCAGGCGAGACCTCATCTCTACAATAAATCAAAAAATTAGCCAGGCGTGGTAGCGCGCGCCTGTAGTTCCGGCTACTCGGAAGGCTGAGTAGAAGGATCACTGGAGCCCAGCAGGTCGAGGCTGCGGTGGCCGGGAGCGGCCACTGCACTCCAGTCTGGGGGACTGAGTGAGACTCCAACTCAAAAAAAAAAAACAATAAAGGTATACACATACACACACACACATGAGGCACAGAGCACTCGGCCTTGGAAGAGTGGGCAGCTAAAAAAGTCATATTTGAAAACACTTAGCAAACAGCTGTAAAGCTGAACCTTCCAGGCTTCATAAAATGGTTTTCCTCCAACCCGTCTCTAGGATCTAAGAACACAAAAATGAAAGGATTAGCCTCAAAATTGTTACCAAACACACAGGAGCAAGAAAGGGAGACAGAGGTGACTTGAAAACAGAGAAGCCCAAGACCACCTATCATTGCCTGGCCTTTCTAGCTCACACTCACTTGCGTTTTTGCAAGTGGCGGTTCTCACAGCTTGCCTGAGTGCTTGTGTTCCCAAATTTCATCTCTGAATCTGAATCTAGAGCCACAGATGATGCCTCTGTCTTCCCTCCCCTAGCCAAATCAGAAGCCAAGCAACAGATGATACATCACAAGTCTTTACGGAACGATATAGTTGTGATAGCCAGCTTTGGAGTCAAGAGTGCACTTGATTCCTGTCTGAAATTCAATTTAAGAAGAGCCCACTCATCAGCAGGCCCAGGGCCCTGGCAAGTAAGCCCAGCCCCGGGAGCCTAGGGCAACTTGCCCCAGGTCAGGTATGGCTGACTCCCCACTTGGTGCTCGCCCCATGTGTCACAAAGACATCCTTCCTCTTTAGAAACTTCAAAACCCAAATCTACATTCATATTCTCACAAGGGAAGCAGCAGTCAACGCCTTTGGTTTTTGGCAACGCCATGCTTTGAAGGCATTTGGAAACGCTGTCAAATAGAGCAAATTCAAGCTACCATAACTTTCCCTAGAAAAACACCAAATATTTTGTTTTAAAAAGAAAACGTGAAGGGAGTGGCAACCTTGTCAAGAGGAATAAGCCCCATCATTCTGTAAAGCTTACTTCAACTAAAGAAAGTCATGACAAATGCTCTCCAATCTACCCACTAGACTGGCATATTCCAGAAGGCAGAGCCACCTGGGACCGGTGCTCCCACTGGGCCCATCACAGGCTAAGACAAAGGGAGCATGACGACCACAAAGTCATACCATGTGCCAGCCCCACATCCACTCCAGTGACACAAATGTGCCAATCACACTTAAGTTGTCCTCAGCTAGTGTCTTAGTACTGACCCTCCACGGAATGATGCCCATTTATTAGTTCCCTATCTTGGAAATAATCATCTCGAACATCAGTCATGAGGCATATGCAGTTCTTCAAAACAGATACTTAAAAAGTAAATTTAAAAAGCATGGAAAGATTGGTGAGCTTTCACTCAGCAAAACATGAAATCATCTAACCACCTTCAAATCCTACTGGTAGAACTAAGTGCAATTAAAGAAAAAAAAAACAACTTGCAAAGGTTCACTCACATCTGTGTAGAAGGATCCCTCTCATTGTGACTCTTCCTTCCAAAGAACACTTGACAGTCACTTCTGAAAATCAGAGACTTCGCCACAGCAGACGGTCTTACTATTCAAGGGGTTACAGCATCATGAGAACTCTAACCGAGGGTGAAGATTTTCCCAAGGCAGTGACAGTACAAGCTTCGTTTTTGGAGAACCAACCAGGCAACTCCAGGGATCCAGCAACCATGTGGGAGAGTCGCTCCTTTGGCAAGTCTATAGGTTGAAATTGATGGGGTTCTCAATGGCCATCATGGGCGTCCATCCCAGCCCTCTCCCTGGCCTCAGCTGGAGGCCTGTTTGAGAAATGCAGGCAAAGACAGACACACATAACCCCCTCAGGAGGAAGGGGAACAAAAGGGACTTGTAGAGCCCTGAGTATGCCAACAGACAGCCCAACCCACTCCTTTTGGCCAAGTTGAAGCAAAGAGTAGAGATAAAGTTCCTCCTCCTCTAAAACAATGAACAGAGGGAGGCTTACCTGTCCCCAGCTCCCTCAGCCTGCTGAGAAAGGTCACTTGTCCTCTGCTCACTGAGATGCTCTATGACATGCCCATAGCACACTGCACTTTTGAGCAGATTATTTCTAAACTCCTGAACTTACACAAGATGCGTTTTTTAGTGGCACTATTTATGAGCAGCTGAAGTGTCTTGGCAAGACTGAAAGCCCCCTCAGGTTACCAAATTCTAAACAAACAAAATTGTGTTGACATATGGACTGGGGTGGGGCCTGCACGCTCAGAAATGATGGCCAAGAGCAGCCTGGGAGAATTGTCTTTAAACAATGGTATCTTTCTTCTGCATCTTTAACAGCTCAAGAAGAGTATGCATATTAAACAGCAGGGAAAAGTTACTCAATTGAGGCAAAAATTCCTTTCCCAACAGTGCTCCTTCAAGAAGGAATGTCACATTGTGCCCAATTGCAACTGGGCATTGAGGTCGCTCCAGGCTGCCACAACACATATTTGGGTCTTTCTCAGTCATTTTTAAGGGAATTCTGCTTGACAAAAATCTTTCCTCCATTGCCTCAGTTTAGGTCTGCCTAACTATAAACCTGGCTCTGTTTAGACACCAGAGGTCCAAAGGCCAGTAAGAATCTCCTGGATCCATCTGGAACTCAGTTTAAGCATTCTAATCCACAGCAAAGGTGTCTTTTCATTTTGCGGTGTGCAGGACAGCCACAACGCCTCCCTATATACTGAGCACACTAGAGCAATTAAGGTTCTGTAGAGTCACTCTGGTCAGAAAAGTCCTGTTGCATTCGTTTTAAACAGGAAGAAACCACCAATGGCGACCATCCCTTTTGGATGTTCACTCCTCCTCTCTTACCTGAACTGTTATTTTGAAAGAACTTTTTGAGGAAATTTTGCCATTTAAGGAATGGTAAGCTGTGGCAAGCCACACTTGCCCATTAGCATGTTTGTCCTTTTCCCCAATTTTGAAATCCGTTTTTCTTAAACGATGGCTTTTTTTCAAGCTGTATCCAGGCCATTTCTCTATTCAGTGTTTTGTAATAAATAAAAATAATGGCCCAGGGAGCAGAAAGAACAGACTGAAAATATAAATGTGGCTGGGCACAGTGGTTCACACTTGTAATCCCAGCACTTTGGGAGGCTGAGGCAGGAGGATCGCCTGAGTCCAGAGACTCAAAACCAGCCTGGGCAGCACAGGTATCTTGGTGAGACTTCATCTCTACAAAACATTTTTAAAAATTAGCCAGGCATGGTAAACGCATGCCTGCAGTTCCAGCTATTTGGAAGGCTGAGGCGGAAGGATCGCTGGAATCCAGCAGGTCGACACTGGGGCAGCCGTGAGCATGCTACTGCACTCCAGCCTGAGCAACTGGGGGGGGGAGGAGAAGAAACTATAAATGTAGGCCTAGAAAAAAAAAATGACCCTGTCATCATGCTTATTCCTAGAAAATTCCATAAAATCCTCTTGGTCCTCCACTGGTCATTTGATCAGCAATGACTTTAGTCTCTGTCACACGGCACCAACTGATCCCAACCCTGTTTAACAATAACAATAATTTGTACACAGCTCTCTGTGTTGTCAGTTCCTATAAAAGTTTTGCCAAATTTCTTTTAATAATTTTTCATACCCTCCATGACCTTCCCATTCCTAAAATGTAATGGATTGGTGACTAATATTTATCTGTCAAAGGAAATAAACTATAAGAAAAGAAAACCTCCTGAGAAGCAAATTTTGAGGAAAATATCCCACCAGATATTGGGGGCCAGTTAACACCTGGATGCCATCTCTCTCTCTCCCCTGTGACTGATATTTGTATACAGAGCAGACTTGCGGCACTCCCAGCTCTCTAGAACACAGTCACCAATCCAGAAGCATTTTAAAAAATATATCCTCTGAGCCAGGCTCAGTGGCTCAGCCTGTAATCCCACGCCTTGGGAGGCTGAGGTGAGTGGATTGCCTGAGCCCGCGGGTTCTAGACCCACCTGGGCAACTCAGTGAGACCTCATCTCTACAATAAATCAAAAAATTAGCCAGGCGTGGTAGCGCACGCCTGTAGTTCCAGCTACTTGGAAGGCTGAGGCGGAAGGATCGCCGGAGCCCAGCAGGTCGAGGCTGCAGTGGCTGGGAGCATCCACTGCACTCCAGTCTGGGCGACAGAGTCAAACTCCAACTCAAAAAAAAAAAAAAAAAAAAAATATATATATATATATATATAGCCTCTGGAAAGTGAAAAGACTGTCCAGCAGCCCCACAACTCCCTATGAAAGCCAGCTACTCTGCCTGACTTCAGAATCCTGATCATCATATATGCTAATGCCAGCAAACTTGTCAAGAGGCCTTTCTGCCAGATCACAAGTAGCCACTAAGAAGAAAAGAAACAGCACGTAAGTTGACAGTAGGAGAACCGACCGCTAGCCCTGAGATCAAGAAAGCTTTAAAGAACTAAAAGGTTGAGCAGTAAAACTGCACAAAATGTTTGAAGCCATTCTATGTAGGACCCAACCACACGGAATCATAAACCTACACAAGGGACCCTTAGAAGGCAAGTGCAGGCTAGGTAGAAGAACCAGAGCATTTACTTTAAAATAAAACAATCTGGCCAGGCGTGGTGGCTCATGCCTGTAATCCCAGCCCTTTGGGAGACAAGGGTGAGAGGACTGCCTGAATTCAGGGGTTTGAGATCAGCCAGGGCCACTTGGCGAGACCTCATCTGTATAAATTTATCTTCTCAAATATGAATTGCCAGAAGTTGTATCAAATTGACTGTTGACTATCTCGGCTTAAAATCATCCTCAGAGGGAAAAAAAATCTTACAGTAAGTTCCCTACATTTGAACCCTCAGGGTGCGAACTTTCAAAGATGAGAACATGTGTTTGCATGTCCAATCACATAAGTTAGTTCACATGTCTGATGAACACTATCACGTGTGTGCATCCTCTACAAGTGATTGTGTTTTGTACTTTACTGTGTAGAAATGTATAAAGCACAGTAGTACAGTATCTTTATTTCAAGCCCAGGATGTCCAAAAGCAAACATAAAGGCATTGTGCTGTAAGATTAAAAATGTCTTATTTTCTGTTTGTTTTTTATGTATTATGTGCATGAAAAGTATTATATGAGCCTACTACAGTACAGTACTATATAGCCGATTGTGTTAGTTGGGTACCTAGGCTGACTTTGTTCAACTTCATGAAAAAATTGGACCTATGAATACGCTCTCAGAACAGAACACATTCTTATATAGGGGACTCACTGTACAATTTTTTTTTTTTTTTTTGCTATCACTGAGTGGTCTATGGCTAATTCTGTCCTGGATGGCTATGACTTTAGGAAAGAACTCTGAGAAACCATTTTTCAGAAGTATCAACCAAATTTACTGCTGGACCAGGAAACAGGATTCTTCCCATGTAGGGTTCGTATCTTCCCCTGAAGATGATTTTAAGCTGAGATATTCTACAGTCAGTTTGATATAGCCTCACACAATTCATATTTGAGAAGACAGCCGGAGTCCTGCATCCACAGGGAGGTGAGGAATAACCGCGGAAGTTCCAGAAAGAGCTGCATAAAGTACCATTGCATAGACAAGTCACCCAGAGATGACCTGAGTGGCCACCCACTGAGCCTAACTGGGTCTCACCTCCAAAGACTGATGCTGCTTGATTCAAGTACTAACAGTTTCAAACAGAAAATGAAGTGACTCTCACCCTCCGCCCCAGATATTTTGGGGAGGGAGGAATGGAGAAAACAAGTCCGTACTCAGAGTACACTGGGAACTCTCAATCATTAGTTCCACTCATTCTTTCATTTTCTCCATGAACATCTACTGAATCTCTACTATGTATTAAGTATACCCTAGACATAGGGAATGAAGCGATGAATTAAAAAAAAAAAAAAGGTGTCATTCTCATGGGAGTCAGAAAAAATTCCAACATGCAGGGGCAACTGCAACCACAGTCATGTCTGTAAGGGAAAATCAACATCCAGCTGAGGAGGAAACTGCTTTCATCACAACACAGGGAACAAAGGAAGGATCACACACAAGCAAGGTAGAACACAGACAAATTCCCCCATCTGCCTAAAGAACACAGCCCATATACAAATCAAGACTATTTCAATGAACCACAGCATTGTGTGTGTACTGGACAACAGAGGACAAAGCAACTAAGAAATAAAAATTGGCCACAATCCACAAAATACATTATTTACATTATAATTTTTGACAATTGGATCTATGCAAAGGTTGGCCCGATTCTTAGGCAGAAAGGCACTGGTAAACCAACGAAGTCTACGCACAGGGCCAATGATTCATTCCTAGGAACAATCAAGCACCGATCATACCACATGCCGTAGTGGAGTAGGGCTTCTCAATCTTAACGTGCACATACATCACTTGCAGGTCTCTTCAAACAGCAGGTTCTGATGCAGGAAGCCCAAGTGGAGCCTGAGAACCTGTAATCTTGAAGAGCCCACAGGAGATGGGAAGCTGCTGAGCTGTCATAAGAGGGAGAAGGCAGCCAGGCTCAGTGGCTCAGCCTGTAATCCCGTGCTTTGGGAGGCTGAGGTAATTGCCTGAGCCCGCGGGTTCGAGACCCGCCTGGGCAACTTGGCGAGACCTCATCTCTACAATACATCAAAAATTAGCTGGGCGTGGTAGCATGCGCCTGTAGTTCCAGTTACTTGGAAGGCTGAGGCGGAAGGATCGCCGGAGCCCAGCAGGTCGAGGCTGCGGTGGCCGGGAGCATGTCACTGCACTCCAGTCTGGGCGACAGAGTGAGACTCCAACTCAAAAAAAAAAGAGGGAGAAGGCAACAGACAGTCCCCTCCTACTCAGAGGTGAAACTTTTTTTTTGTTTTTTAATCAGGGTCTGACTCTGTTGCCCAGGCTGGCGTGCAATGGCATGATCCTTGCTTATCACAGCTTCTGCTTCCTGGGCTCAGGCAATCCTTCTGCCTCAGCCTCCCAAGTAGCTGGAACTACAGGTGCACACCACCACGCCTGCCTAATTTTTTTTATTATTTTTGTATAGATAAGGTCTCACTATGTTGTCCAGGCTGGTCTCCAACCCTTAAGCTCAAGCGACCCACCCACCTAGGCCTCCCAAAGTGCTGGGATTACATGCAGCCTGGAGCTCTTTTACCATATGAATTCCTATCCTCGTCTGAAACTGAGTGAAATGGGATCTCTAGGAGATGGGCTTCCCTGTCATTTCCTTTCAAGCTGCACAGGAACGCTGAGGCACAGCCAGGCCTGTGAGCGACAGTCAAGGAGGCCTTCTGAGAAGCCAGTCTTCTCTGGGCACACCTCACTCCAGGAAATGAGACAATTCTCTCCATAGACAGTGAAGAACCAGCAGCTACCAGAGATCCATAGGGACAGTGAGTCAGGAAGAGAGGCCCAATCGAGCTGGTCAGACTGGTCGACGCAACCACAGGGCTGCCTGGAATTGCAGCTCCCATGGTTGACATCTGCAGTGGAAGGAAACCTTCTTGACCCTTTCATCCGCCATCAGTGCTTTCCAGAGCCAGTATCTAGATCACGGCCATCATGTGTGCTTTTTCTGAAAGCATACAATGAGAAAAAAAACCATTTTCTCTTTTGGCCTAGAAATTACAGATAAGGGGTCATCCATGATTAAAGACTGAAGAGAAGCCAAAAGGCAAACGTGCAATTAACTAGCCCTCGCCTCCGGCTCCCATCTTTAAAGGCCTCTGCCACATCCCACCTCCGCTGCAAAGTACAATTTTGTTAATAAAAAGGATCAAGTGGAATGTGGTCCTCCAGGGCTTTTATACACAAAAAACGTTCTGGGGAAAAAAAAGAGTAATAGTAGTCTGCCTTCTCTGGGCGGACCACGTGAGCGACCTGGGCCCTTCTGAAATACCAGCATTTCAGATTTCCCTATATTCACATGTATTCAGCCCCTTACTCCCAATTTCTTTTTTTTTTTTTTTTTTTTTTGAGTCAGGGTCTCTCACTCTGTGGTGAGGGCTAGAGTGCAGTGGTCGATCCTGGCTCACCTGGCTCACCGCAGCCTCAACCTCCTGGCCTCAGGCAATCCTTCCACCTCAAACCCACTCCCCCCTCAATTTCCCAGTCCCATGTCATCCCATCCCCCCTCCCACTCCCAGTAGCTGGGATTACAGACTGCTGCTACCATGCCTGGCTCATTTTATTTTTTGTAGAGACAAGGTCTTGCTATGTTTCGCAGACTGGTCTCGAACTCCGGGGCTCAAGCAATCCTCCCGCCTTAGCCTCCTAAAGGGCTGGGATTACAGGCATGAGCCACTGTACCTGGCCCACTCCCAATTTCTCCCCATCTCATTAAAAATCCTACGCCCAGACCCTTTTCTGTCTCTTGCTTATGGTGTGCTTAGTGGACAGAAGACAGAAAAACGGCTCAACAGAGGTCTCACTTTATCCCAAATCTTGGAAACGCCATTCCCATGAGAGGCTTTCCTAAGACCTGTTTCAGAAGTCTCAGTCAGGGTCAATAGCCAGGGCCATGTTCCACTCCTCTCCAGGGGCAAGCTCTGGGGAGAAAGATCCAAAGCTTTCTCAACCACACGCGGATCACTCAAGAAAAAAAAAACACACAAAAAGGCAGCAGCAGCTTACAATTCCTCCCACGTGCCACAATGTATCATCTTCACCTCTCTATTCTTGGGTCCTAGGAGGGTAACTGTATAAAGAAATGAATGACTAGATAAATGACTGGAAATCACAGGATGAACAACATCCTATCCACCAGGAGTTCCGTTTTCTAGCTGGGAGACGGAGAAGGCACTGCACAGTGTAACTTGCAAGTGCAGTGAAAAGAGATCCAGGCTCCAAGCTCAGAGCGGCTCAGCCAGCAGGCAGTGAAGCCTGCATTTGGGCCCAAATCTTCTGGTTCCCCATTAATGTGCTCTCCTTTACCCAGTATTTGTCTTCTCAGGAACAGAAGCAAACAGTGCTCTGGGAACTGAAGGAAAGGAGGGCTGGGCAGGGAGCAGGCCACATGGGATCTTGCTTGGAGGAACAGGCGGCTGTGAGAGGCCAGCATCCCTGTCCAGCTGTGCCAAGGGAATGCGCTTAGAATTCGCTGACTGCCCTCCAGCATGGGGGAAGGGGGCGCACAGGTCAATCAATGTCTGTCCAAATGAATGTCTTCCTTACTATTCCTTAAAAAAAAAAAAAATCACCTCTATCTTTGTGGAATTGGGAAGGGACATAAGCCTAGGATATGCAAGAAATATGCATAGGGATTTCATTTTTCAATTAAGCAGCGTGGGGAAGGGATGAGTTAGAAGTTACTGATCATTTTATCACATCTGGGGAAACATGACTCTTAAAACGGAGAATCATCCAGAAAATTCCCCATGGGGCTTGAACCTCTGCCATGTAATGATTTTTTTCTTCTCAAGGGAGTAAAGGTTAACAAAGTGTAGCCATTTTTCTAAATAAGGTCACACAGCCCTCTCCCAGGCAGATATCTGCTCCAAGGGGAATTAACAACACGTTCAAATCCCAGCTGGAGCGGACATCTCCCTAATCTACTTCACCAGAGGCTCGCGCATTTGTTTAAAGCTCCCAGGACCCTGCCAGCTGAGGTCCAGTCATAAGCAGAGATGTAAATATATTCTGCCTCAGCCTAGGGAAAGACATCCCTGAGTTAGGGCTGTAGGGCCCCAGCACCCCCCTTGATGGTGCCCACCCAAGCTGAGGAAACCAAAGGCTTGAGGGTCTCAGGACATAGAAAATTCAAGATGCTAAAAGCACTGAGGATAAATTAACATGAAAATTCACTGGCTAGTCTCTCCTGTTTGACCCCTTCCCATTGTCTTCTTGGGAATAAAATAATCCCAGTATTATTTTATTAGCATGGAGGAAGGGGGCACACAGGGCAATCAATGCCTGTCCAAATGAATGTCTTCCTCGCTCCTCCTTTAAAAAAATATATCACCTCTATTTTTGACTTGTGGAGCTGAAAAGGGACATAAGCCTAGGATATGCAAGAGATATGAATAGGGATTTTATTTTCCAATTAAACAGAATGAAGAAAGGAGGAGTTAGAAGTTACTGATGATTTTATCACATCTGGGGAAACATGACTCTTAAAACGAAGTACCCAGGCAGGCAGGGCTGTATCCCAATTTAAACAGCTCTTAAGAAAGACTTTGTCGCCAGATTCCTGTCTTCTTTTAGCCAAGGAGAGTCAATGTGGTTTACTTACATCAGATTCACTTACCTGGTGTTGGAACAGGTCCCTATGTGCAAGAGTAAAAAGGGTGGCAGCTGTATAGATTTAGGGGACTTTTCTGTAATCCAAGTTCAAAACAGACTCACTCCTGATAGTAATCTGCTCAAAACCATCCTGGACTCAATCCTAACAATGTAACAGATAGGAACTTACCAAGTGACTGTCATGAGCCAGGAACGGCATTGAGTCCCTTCCCACGTTACTCTGCTAAATTAGCCTTCCTCACAGTAATTCCACATGGGGTGGGGACATCACCGGCATTGGACATGGGAGGAAGCCGAAGCTCAGGAGCTTTGTAACCGGCCTGCAGTCGCACAGCCATTGGGGGGAGAGGCAGAATTTGAACTTAGGTCCACAGAACAAGCATCTGGGGTACGGCTCTGCTGTTTCGGACACAATTTCAGATCACCCAATGAAAACTCGTGCACTGTTCACCCAGTTACGAGTGCAGCAGCTGGCTGACAGCTGTTCAGGGACCAGACTTCCCAGATCATGACTTAGACCTGTTATCTGGCTCTCCAACTACAAACTATGAACATCCTACTCGGCACCCCGAGGAAGGCAGGAGGGAGAGCAAATCAAGGGCAATTAGTGATTTCCAGATTTCCATTCCTTCAGTCCCCGAACAGGAAGGCCGCACCAACACTCCAAGTTCTCAAATGTCACTAACTGGTAGAAGAGTGGCCAAAGCACCACCTCCAATCACCTTCTAAGGACCATTAGAGACATAAGGATTGATCCAAGACTCTTCTGGTATGGAATTCTGTGGATTCTGTTATACGGGAATTCTCCAATTACAAGAATTCACCATAACAAAAGGTAAATATTTGGAATGAATGAATACAAAATGAAAACTTATTTACATTTTCATTTATGAATTTCACAGTTTTTGAAATTGTTTTTCAAAATTATAAAAGGAAACACATATGGCAAAATTCATTATTTTAAAAAACAGAGGCTATCTCCCGATGGCAGAATTATTGGAGTAGTTCTTATTTTCTTTTAATGGTCTGAATTTTATAATTTATCTTTAATAGCATATATTACATATATAATAAATAAGTCAAAATGTATCTGAATAACGTAGCTTAACTTGCTCATAAATTTATTATGTGTTAGACATTTAGTAAAGTATTAAAATATATACATACACATCAGAAATTTTAAGGAAAACATCATTTCCCCACAACATTCTCCGCTTCCTGCTCTCTGCCCCAATTCTCAGAGGTCAACTAGCTATTTGGTTATTTTTCCTTGGTGAGATGAGGCTTCCTCTAGTTTAAAGTACACCCCTGAACAAGGAAAAGAACACAGGAAACACCCTCCATGGAGGACAAAGACTTCTCTCTCTAGCATAGAACATATAGAAAGGTACTGCCTCAGGTACTAAGGCATTAGAGTCAGGGGTGGCAAAGACCCCAAAGCAACCGACAAGCACCTGGAAATTGTTTCTAGCATTAGCAATTTTACCTGACATTTCTATATTAGGCACAGAGGACGCAGCATAAAAAAAGTGACAGGTACCTGACCAAAGCACCTTCCTCGTGCAAAAGTTTCATAGGTAGAACAGCAGGTGACATATAACTTGTGTCTTAAAAATTAAAACACACACACACACACAACCCCAAGAAGTTCTGCTAATACCAAGGCACAGGAGAAGGAATTAAATTATTAAGATCTCTTTGGAGAAGATGGAATGTCTCCAAATGTTTCCTGAGGCTGCCTATAATTTGTACTCCAATTCAGGCACAAGCACAGCCTCTGGGAATATATGCCCAGGCATATTTATTTTTCCAACCAGCTGTCTTTGGAATACGCTAGAAGGCCTGCTGTCACTGCCTGCTCCTCTGAGGACACGGACAAACGTGTGTCCCAAGTCACGCAGAGATAACCTCCACAAGTAAGTTCAAGCATTAATGACTGCCCAGAACAAACAAAAAAAATGAATCCATAACCAGATGAATCCATGAATCCATTTAATCTTAGTAATAATCCCTTTAAAATAAACACCAGGAGAAGTTAGTGGTTAATACAACTGTCATGTGATGTTAGCTATCACTTTAGAAAGTAAAGCCTCAACATAATGCTTAATAATGAAATCCCTGTGGCTTATGTCTCCGTGCCAGTGAGTCTGACTACAAGGATGCCAGAATCATTGCTACAAGTCTAAGGTCTACTGCTTACTGTAGACGCTGCATAACAAATTACCCCAAAAGGTAATGGCTTAAAATAAACACTAGCTCACAGATTCTGTGAGTCAGGAATGTCAGAGCGGCTTTGCTAGGTGGTTATCTCAGTTGCACTCAGAATGTGGGTGGGGGCTGCTCATCTGAAGGCTTCAGCAGGATTGAAGGACCTACATCCACAATGACACACTCACTTGGCAGCTAAAACAGGCAACATGTAGTTCCTCACCACTTGGGACACCACCCCCCTCTTTTTTTTTAGTAGGAGACTCACTCTGTCACCCAGGCTGGAGTGCAGTAGCACATTCACGGCCACCCTAACCTCAGCCCACTGGGTTCAGGTGATCCTTCACCTCAGCCTACCACATGGGACTCTCTCTTATGGGCTTCTTGAGTGTCCCTCACAATATGGCAGTTAGTTGATTTCTTTCAGGGCAAGCAATACAAGAGAGAGGGAGTATAAAGAAAGCCGCAGTGCCTTTATAACTTGGCCTCTACAGAACCATGCCATCGCTTCCACTTCATTCTCTACAGCGTGACTCACTTCCAAGTCCAGCCCACACTTAAAAGGAAAAGAATTAGGCTCTGTCCTTTAAAAGGAAGGGAAACAAAGATTTGTACACATATTTGGAAAACAACACAGTGAAGTATTCGGTGCCTCTGGGGCAGGGTGAAGGGGAAAAGAGTGTTAAAAAATAAAGTCGGCACTCAGGAATTGCAAGTTCCTGTAGTAGGAAAAGTTTCAGGGAATGGTTCTTAGGAGTCCATGGTCGCATAGTGTTGTTTTTTTAAAGTGTTTCTGACGTGATCATTTAATTATTTGAGACTCATTTGCTTGTGTTTGAGAAGCTGCACACCTGAGTTTGATATGTGACCTGTTTGGCTTGGTTTTTCAATGATCGTGAAATACTGAAAGTGCCAAAGGACTATTTTAGTGGAAGTGAACAAAAGGAGAAAAAGAGAACTCTTGTACATTTCTACGTCCTTCACGGAGTTGAGTCTTTTGTATTTATATCATTAACCACTGATGGCATGTGTGCCTTATTAGTCTTGGAACATTCATATTCTCACTGTCTTCTTTCTGGGATAAATCAGTAGCTCAGTAGAAAACTATCACGCTGTGAGGCTCAATAAATATTTTGAGATCAATTAGGAGCCATTTGGCTGATCATTGTATTCTGAAAAGAATCACTCAAGCAATACTACATTAGAAAGGCTTTTCGTTTATGTTTCATCAGACAGAAGTGGAAGACTGGTCTCATCCAAGTTTTGTTTTAATTGGCAATGCTGGGTAGTCACTCAATAATGACTCAAATTTTCCCACAAACACAAATTCTGGCCATTTTGCAGTGATTCTCACAGTCTAGTCCCAGGGATCCTGCTGGTGGTCTGCAAGGGTGAGCTTTAGTTAGCTAACATGGGCCTATAACTGCTGCCCTTGTCTTACAACAATTTCCATCCTAACCCTACTCTCCAAGGCTCAGCTCAGACCCACTGCTTGGTCAAGCTTTTCTTAACCCTCTAGCCAAAAAGACATCCCTATTCCACTCCCACCAGGGCTGCGTTCCTCTAGCAGGTCAGGGACTGTGTCCTGCTCCTCTATGAGTTCTCCCAGCTTTTCAACAATGTACTAGGTAGAACAGTCGAGATCTAGTGCTATTCATGGCGTACATTTATTTTTTGTGATCATCCTATTTCATTTTACAAAGTGCCTTTTCCTCTATTCATCCTAAAGTGGATTGCACGGGGTCATTGTGCTCGTGTCCATAATGGTAAATGGGACCAACAGATGCAGGGTCAATGTCAAATGCCCAAAATAAAACAAGTCATAAATTGGAAGACATTTGAGAAGCACTGGTCCAGGATAATACTGGCTATGATCATACCAAAAGCCTCCAGAGCTCCAAGAGGACATCCTTCTCACATGACAGTCTCCTAAGTTTTGAGAGTCTCAGAATCCTGTAATCGGTAAACAAGCAACCATGGTTGGTCTGACTAGCCTGGTATGCACACATCATGTAAGCCGACCAGATCGAATGAGCCCTGCGGCCACTGTCAGAAGAGAAGCGATCCACGTGGGAGAAAAACACAGTGGCCAAAACCTGGACCATCGTCCTTAGCATTTACATAACTGTCAAATGTGTACTCTACAGAGACTTCTCCATGTCCTAATCTCTCTTTTCCATTCTTAGGGATCCCAAGGCAGCCAGGATAGCCAGGATAGTCAAAGGGAACTCACAGTGAACACATTTGTGCTTCTCCCTCTGGGAAGGACCTCACACCTGCCACAAGGGCAGACATGATGCTCTGTTCAAATCTCAGGCAACATATTCCTCACAATGAGCTCTCTGCAGATGTTAGCCCTTGCCTGTATTGAAGAGCATACCCTGCAGAGAACAAGGGTGCCCACACTAGCAAAATCCAGTATACAAAAGGCACTTGCAAACCAGACACAACTTTAGAAAAGAATGCCCTCTTTACATGTC
Organism: Tarsius wallacei; assembly: GCA_963574415.1. Classification (NCBI taxonomy): domain Eukaryota; kingdom Metazoa; phylum Chordata; class Mammalia; order Primates; family Tarsiidae; genus Tarsius; species Tarsius wallacei. The sequence continues at coordinate 5,889 of CAUYQG010076740.1, read as the reverse complement.
TGATTTTAAATGCTCAACCCCTCTAGAACAGACTGATTAAATTATGCAAATTCAACACTACATTAACCAAGAGACTGAAGCTAATGTCACCAATAATGGGACAAAATGACATCATGTGCCTCCTGATGCAATATACCGAGAAGGATGCAAAACATCACATATAGCATTCCTGAGAAAAATAATGCGATTGTGAAGAATCTAATAGTGAGAAAATGTCATACAAACACAAACTGCTACCAAGTAACTGACCTGTATTCTTCAAAAATGTCAATGTCATGAGCAACAAAGAAAAACAGAGGAACTGTTCCTGATTAAAAGAGACTAAAGAGACTTGACAACTGAGTACACAACTTGCGTAATCCTGGACTGAATCCTGGAGCAGAGGAAAGAATTGCTATAAAGGACATTATTGTGTTAAGTGGCAAAACTTGAACATGAACTGTACACACGGTAACAGTATTACACGTCCTGTTTTTACTAATTGGACTGTGATTATGAAAAGAAACGTCCTTGTTCTTAGGAAGGACACTCTGAAGTAAATTTAGCAGCAAATGGGCATAATGTGCATAACTCTCAAATGCTTCAGAAAAGATAATACACAATACAGAGGATAATAAGGTAAATGTGGACAAATGTTTAAAATTGAAAAAGTTAGGTGACACTTTATAGAAGTTCTTACAATTTTTCTGTAAGTTTGAAGTTATTTCAAAATAAAGTATTTTAAAACAACACAAATTCAAGGTGTAAAAAGTGTTTCTAGAAACAGGACCATCTGCTGAATAAGAAAAGGCCTCTCTGTCTCTGTCACCATCTCTGTCACCATGCTCTGACCCCCAGACCCAGGTGACTGTGCCCCTCTTCTACCTCAAGCCAACTGAACCCCCAGCCCAAACCCAACCTTTCAGATCCAGCTTTTAGGAATGAGAGACGGAGACGCACAGATTGAGCTGGGAAGCTGTGAAGAGTGAGCAGAACAAGAGTTTCAGGTGTGGGGTCTCCATAAGCAGTGCGGGCAGAGGAGCTTAGCTGATTCGCACGAACAGAGGGGAGGTGGCAAGAACCTCAAGGTCTGAGAGCTGCTTCTCTGAGGGCAAAGGAGACAAAGCCACCCTCCCCTTCATTTAAGCTGGCTTGGAAGAACAGTCCCCTATCAATGCAATGGGATAAGGATTCCACAGCAGGGGGGGCTCTCGGGGTGTGGCTGCATCCCCCACCCTTGTTTTCTGCCCTTTTTCCAGGGGAGGGGATGGCTCCTGTTCTCCTCTGCCCATAGATACAGTGGCTACAATGAAGGGTCCGGACTGAGGCAGAGGCCATACTGCCAGGTATCGGACAGTGAGGCAAACAGCAGGAAGAAGACTGAAGCCCTGACCCATGAGGAGGCTCAGGTCCTCAGACCTGCTGAGGCCACTAGCCTCCCTGCAAGCCTGGTCAACCACCACACTCAACTGACCCTATTGCAGGCAGAATAATGGTCCTCAAAGTTGTCCGCCTCCTAATCTTCAGACCCCGTGGATGTGTTCCATTACATGGCAAAATGGACCCTGCAGATGTGATCAAGCGACGGACATGGCGATAAGGAGATTCCCCCAGATCATCCACATGGGCCCAAGGGAGTCACAGAGGTCCTTCAGAGCAGAGAACTGTTCCCAGTTGCAGTCAAAGGCAGATGTGAAGATGAAAAAAGGTCAGAGGGAGACACTATGTAGCTAGATTTGAAGATGAAGGAACGGGGTCACCAGCTGAGGATTGCAGGCGGCCTCTGGAAGCAGGAACCGAGCTCCCCCCAGAGCCTCCAGATAGAACCCTACACTTTGAGTACGGCCCAGTGAAATCCAATTCGGACTTCTAGCCTACAGAAATGTAAGATAATACATTTATGTTGTTCGAAGTCACTAAGTTAACGGTCACTTTTCCAGCAGCAATGGAAACCTAAAATAGACCCTGCTCCACCACTGGCAATGAGTTTGCATCCTTTTTGAGAACTGGAATTGATGAATCCTGGAGTCCACTCTTGACTTCCCAGAAGCCCCCAGGCATTGCTGGAAAAACCACACCCCCACCCCCACCCCCCCCCCCACCCCCCGCCACCCCCAAACCAGAGAATCATTAAAGATAATTAATTTATGAATGACCTCCATGTCAGCTGAACTTATTTGGTACCATCTGCTCTTGTTTTGTGTGATATTTTGCCATCAGAGCACTCATATTTCTTTTTTTAGTAATAAAAATAAAATGTACCCAAGTCATTAAGTCATTGGCAGATCCCAGGGGTCAAGAGCACCAGCATTCATGTCTCCAAGTCATGTCTACTTCATTAGCAAATTCTCCCCATCAACCGCGTCCCGCCCTGGGCAGGCTTTCACCCTTCCTCTGATCAGTAAGTTGCCACAGTCACCCTCTAGATCTGAGTCATCCTCACTACTACCCGTCCAAGCAGCCTCAGCAGCTGAGTCAACTCAGGGCAGTCAGCCCCAAACCCAGTCCTGGGAATCCAGCTGCTGCACAAGGGTCACCTCCTCCCTACTTCTATCCCCGTCACTCTCCCTAACATCTTCTCCACGCAACTGCCCTTCTGTCTTCTGGGAGCCTTGCAGCTGGCCAAGAGACACACTGCCAAGTGTACTCCATGGGTGTGGTGACCCACTCCAGTCACACAGCCGGAGCTACTTAAGCACTGCCTCTGCTCTCAGAAGGGAGTGTGAGGGTATTTTTATCATTAAAATGTTTCCACTGAATGAAACATCTGGGGGAGACAGCTACTGTCCTGACTACTAGGCTGTCTCCCTCATAAGCCCCATGCCAAGCTTCGTGGCTTTTGTCAAGATAGTTTGTTTTAGGGTGGAGCCTATTTGGAGCTCCCAGTTTTTGGCTCTACCATCAGTTGAAAGGCATGAACCCTGGCAAGAGCCGTTCGGAGGAAGGAAGTCAAAGTAGCCCAGGGTAGACCCAGGAGAAAGGCAGCTGCTTTGGATGATTTGTGTTCCATCTACATAAAACTGAGACGCCCCTCCCCCGGCAGGTTGCCCAAGAGATCTCTCCAGAGATAGAGAACATTACTGGTGAAGGAAAAAGCACATATAAACCAAGAACTTGCACTGGAAATGGATCTGGCCTAAAAGAGAGGCCTTGTTTTAAGCACCCTGGTACATGAATGGGCCAGACAGGGCACCGGCTACAGCACAGAAGGAAGAAGTGGTGTGGGGGCAGGCACGTCAGCACAGCTCACCCCAGAGGGAATCTTATCAGCCTGTTATCATCCTGTCAACATCCACTGCTGTCAAATAGGAGCTCTGTCACAGAGGCCTGCTGAATGACAAAGAAGGGCTGGGACTCTGGCCTTGGAGAAACATGATTCCAACAAGCATCAAAGAGTCCTTCTGGGTGCCTAGGAGACCGCATGGCTACAGCACGTGTGGAAAGACATGTCCCTGAGCAAGAACAGAGGCAGGGAACTGGGCAAGGGAGACAGGCAAGGCTGGCTTGGGCCCAGTGAGGAGCTGTCTTGGGCCTCTACCTGACCCCATCGTCCCTGTCGTACATACCCACACAGGAAGGGGTCACTCCTGTGTATCTATCAGCAAGGAGCACCATGGGTATAACAGGAACAGGAAGGATGCAGCCACAGGGAGGGCTGGGGAAGTCCAGGGAAGAGGTCTTGAAGGCTGAACCACAGGATCAGAAAGCACATGTGGACCACCTTGAGGTCTGCTGGTTAAAAGACTTGAAAGACCTATGAATTCCCAGCTCTGGCACAGTCATTTTTTAGAAGAATTTTTATATTTATTATGCTCTCAAAACAGGCAAAATTTTTAAAGATGAGTACATCCTGTGCTAGTGAGGACTCTCGTGGTTGTTGGGGATGTAAATTATATCATCTTTTGAAAAGAAAATGTTTAAATAAGCATATCCTTTGGCCATGAAAGTCTATAGAACTGCCCCTAAAAAAGCATTACAAAAATGCTCAAATGCAATATTTAAAAAAATTGAGGGGGGATATTCAGGAACAGAGGAATAAATGGTTGTATAACTTATCTTTTCATATAAAAAATATGTAACAATTAACATAAAAAAGAATACGCAATCTTTAATATGGGATAGATTGTGTTAGTGTGGACAATGTCTATATTAGTATTCAAAATGTATTACATAGAACAATATTTTTAAAAAACAATTTCTCAAGCTCAAAGGATCATAAAGGATTTATGTAATATAGATCCCTGATGCCACCTTAAAAATATTTTTCATTCTCACAAAAAGCAAATAGGGTTAACAATATAATCTATTGTTTTTAAGCCAGGTAAGACTCTCTCAGCAAGAAAGAAAAAAGAACAGAAACTTACAAATTCTCAGTGGAGTGATTCCTTTCATTAGAAGTCATGCTTTTTAGTTTTCTGTGTTTGTTTTAATAAAGAGAAACATCTTTCTCAGGGTCCCTAATGAGTTAAAGAACTGTGATTGGATGTCACCAAGGACTCATAACTTCAGACAAGGTAATAAAATAATAAAATGGATCAGAACAGCCAGGCTTGCTGGAATGGGGGTATCCATGGGTACTTAGCCAGACAGCAGGCAAAATTCTCCTGTGGCCCCCATCTCAATTGCCCTTTGAGTGAGGCTGACTCTGGGGTTGAGGACAAGAATCCTTCCTTGAGACAGCAACAGGCAGCAAAGAAGGCAATGCCATAAGTGTCTGGACAGTGTTTAGCCTTGTCTTTGTAGGAGAAAGACTGTGTGTCTACCTTTGGCAAGCTAAAGTTTATATGAAATTGTGATTTTTTTATTTTTATTTTTATTTGTTTTTGAGCTGGAGTCTCACTCTGTCGCCCAGACTGGAGTACAGTGGCCGCTCCCAGCCACCGCAGCCCCAACCTGCTGGGCTCCAGCGATCTTTCCGCCTCAGCCTTCCAAGTAGCTGGAACTACAGGCACACGCTACCACGCCGGGCTAATTTTTTGATTTATTGTGGAGATGAGGTCTCGCCAAGTTGCCCAGGCAGGTCTCGAACCCGCGGGCTCAGACAATTCACTCACCTCAGCCTCCCAAGCGCGGGATTACAGGCTAAGAACCGAACCCAGCTTAAATTGTGATTTTAAAAAGACCCACCCGGGCAAGTTGGCAAGACCTCATCTCTACAATAAATCAAAAAATTAGCTGGGTGTGGTAGTGCGCGCCTGTAGTTCCAGCTATTCGGAAGGCTGAGGCGGAAGGATTGCCGGAGCCCAGAAGGTTGAGGCTGCGATGGCCGGGAGTGGCCACTGCACTCTAGTCTGGGTGATAGAGTGAGACTCCAACTCAAAACAAAACAAAAAAAATCTGGCTTGACAAAGACGGCCTTTCCCTGTGTCCTTTAGAATGCAGAGCTTCTTGGAAGGGAGTTGGGCAAATGCGTATAGATTAAGGTGCCAAGATTTCTGAGAAGAGGATGGAGAGCTGGCCCACTCTCTCCTGCTGTTAGACATTCTCTGGAGAATCCGGGTGGTCCCAACTGAGACCCACTGGCCGGAAGTGATAGAAAAGATTCCACGGGTAGCCGCCATCCCACGTATCTACACTGGAGAACTTATCCCTACACCAACCTTAGAGACTCAGGGGCTGGAGCCGGTGCGTGGCTGTGGCTGTAATACCCACCTGATCCCACCCTGGCTGTCCCTGTGCCTAGTTTCATCAGGGTGGTTGTGGTTGTTACAGCAGCCAGCCTTAATTACCCTGAATGATTCCCTAGATACTAGCATTTCACAGAGGACTTGTCTCTCCTTGGTGGGATTGTTTAAAGAATTAAATTTCACTTCTATCAAGGAGAAAAGTTGCTTCCAACAACTAAAATCTTAGACTCTATTCCATACCACCTGCCTTTGCGTTTTATTTATTTATATTTTTTTGAGTTGG